>JAIPRL010001013.1:44305-101778 GCA_025469235.1 Pemphigus obesinymphae
CTGACGATGAAAACTTGACGGATGATAAAGAGTTTATAGAATTAATACTAATCACAGGTTTTCCTCGAAAGAGGAAGACGTTTCTTGAGCGACATAACCATTTTATAAAGTAGAGAGATAAATAATTCTTTAGTCGCTTTTGTCTATCTAAGAACAGTGTATATTTCATTCTAGATCACATTTAAAGAAAATATTACGTCACCAAAAAATAGATACAGTACACAAGTACTTGAATTATGGGAATCTATGGAATACACAATGTCGCTGTATAAATTCATACGAAATTGAAATTTCAAATCGTTAAGAAATATTGATATCTCTGTTATCAACATTAATGAACAACCAATCAAATTGAAGATCATCTTTGAACTCGGTTTAACTCACTGAAATCGGCGGATCAAGTAAACCGTGGTTTAAATTAGGTTCAGTGAATTGTAATACGCACTTTTTGACCTAACCTAGGTTTAAACTCTGAAACAGGTTTAAACTACTATTGTAATACCGACCCTAAAGAGGTCACTTTTTGATTTTCCCAAAATTTTTCTTAAGCGTAGGGGAAAACTAGTGTTTATAACGGAAAATTTATATAATTAGAAATTAACAAATTAAGTTTTCATGGTTACCGATTTTTTTTTTAACAATATTTTACCGAATTTCGCTCAGAATCGTATTTCGAGTTCGTTGATTTATCTTTGCTTTCAAATTTAATAATTTTAGCATACATTTTCTTAAAAATATATAAGTGTATATAGATTTTAATAAGTCAAAGTTAAATGAAAAAAGACTAAAAAGAAAATATTTAATTCCGATAAAATAAAGATTTAAAAACAAGTTATAATTTTAAGTTTTCTAATAGATAATTAAATATAATTCTTTTATTACATAAGTAACCGAGTTCTTTTTTTTACATTGTTGAAAACCTTTTTTTTTTCGTAATGGCATTGAATTAAATATAGTTGGACCTAGATAATCTATAAGTGTTTTCTAATATATTTTTTGGAGTACCGTACAGAAATGTCATACGCCCTAGTTTCACAAGTGTTTGGTCGCTTATCACTAATTTTATTGGACACGTATAATATAGCAAACTGCTTATATAGAAATCTGACTGGAAGTACTTTCAAATCTAAAAAATTTTGTGCTGTAGAGCCTTATAAGTCTCTCTTATTAAAATTAATTAGATTTTGCTGTACTTCGAAAGGTTTCATTGAATTTTTTGCACAAATTCTCCATATTGTTAAACCATACTGGAAAATGGACTTATACTGCAGTGCTTAATGTTTAGTGCGCACCTGTTTAATAGGTATTATTTTATTTAGGTTGTACATTTTATAGACAATTTATCTTAAGCGCATAACTAAATTATCAATATATACATTCCACCGTAGATGACAATCAATAATTCAACCTAAGTACTTAACTCTGTTTACTTTCGCTATTTTTTGGCAATTATAACAATTTGTAGTATCATTATTACACGAATGAATTAATATTTCATTGATAGTTATAGTAAATATATTTCTAATAGTAAAAACAATAAAAACTGTTTTGTTAAGATTTAGAAACAGTTTAACTATCTTCACCATTTATATATTTTATTTACTTAAATTTTTGCTCTTCTATGTACTTACAATTTCCCACGAGTAGCTAGAGAAAAAGAGGCATCATAGGCATAAGTAACAATTTGTCCATCTAATTTCAAGTTACTTATATATGATTTATATATAATATAAACAAAATCGCCCATATTATAATGTACTCGTATATAGTTGTAATTATAATATGTACCTATAATATATTGTATATATATATATAGATATATATATGTTTGCAAGAATGTATATTACTATATTATACACATAATTTATTTCAACGGATAATAATTGATAGGACATAATAAGGACTTTTCTACTAATTACTATCCGTACCTATGTACGTGTCAAAAATTATTAAAAAAAAGTCGTCTTGGTAAGTTGACCTTCGGGACTTCAAACGTTTTAGCCGTATATATTGTTTTAGATATTCAATTGCGATACGTTATCAATACCTAATCACATTGTTTCCGGGCATTAATCGCCTGCAATGTATATATATATATACACACTGTATACATATAAATATATGTGTGTGTATGTATGTGTGTATTAATCGCGCAAGCATAAAAATATAAAATGCTTTATAATATTATGTGTGGCTATAGATGTATAGGTATATACATATGCACACGTACACGTACGTTGGAATTTCAGATAAATCGTGAATGGACAAAGAAAGTTACTACAACAGCCTTTTTTTTTCTTCTTTTTTTACTATTTTACGTATTGGTAGTAAAATTATGTAGGAGCTCGAAAACTTTTTATTCTATTACTTTTTTTTATTATTGCTTTTATTTTTATTGTTTTTTTTTCTTCAAGGCACCACTTTGGCATTTCTGACGCGTAGACGATTTAATATTGTAGCGTTATCCGCGTTGACGAACGTGTCGTATCGGCGAGGAAACGATAATAAAATGACTGAACAGGTTCCTGGAAAAGGAAAGAAAATAAAAAAAAATCTAAACTTATTGATTCACTATTTGAAAATCACGTGGAGAATTAGCACCAACCGTACAAACGATGTGCATACAGAATAATGCAGTTGTTGCAATGGGCACAGACGCCACCTACGTATATATAGCGTATTATTTTTTTTTACCGGATGTATGCAACAATAAAATATGAAATAAATAATTGCGAATTTCTTTTACATTTCTATTTAGATAAATACATCGTTTTAAATTTCATTATATTTAGGTAAAAAAAAAATGTAAGCATATCATATATGATATGTATTATTAGGTATTAGTTATTATATGTATATATATATATATATATATACTATATATACCATTTATACCTAATTATATCTATTTATACCTAATTTATACCTGCACGCGGGTGATTTATTTAGCAGAAAATAATAGCTGTATACATATAGTAACTATATAAGGCTTTAAAAAAAAGAATTATTTGAGTAATTTTTTAAGTAGAAACTTATTTTGTTTTACTTCATATTCCAATGCGGAATAATTGATTCAGAAAATATCGATGTATAATACAATAATATATTTAAATATATATTAGGTATATGAATATAACTAACATATTTATTGTATTTTACATTGTTTGGTTATGTATTAAGAAAATGTCACACACTCGATCTTTAAATAGTTCGCTGTACCTATAGTCATTTTTATAAGAAATTTAACAATTTAAATATATTTAAAAGTGATTTATAATAGTTCCATGTCAGTATACCATTTCTTATTCTTGTGTAATCACGATATTTGTTAACAAAGCCATTTTACAAAAAAAATTATTTTTCAAAAAGGTTATACATTTTGATTTTTGTGATAAATGTTAATTTATAATTTATATATATATATTATATAAATTGTGTATCGTTGATTCTTTTAACAGGGAATACTTATATTCTCAGTACATTTTTGTGTATATGAATATTATTTTAACTAAATTAATTTTTTACTGTTTGTTTTATTTATTTATATATGTTCCTCTCTTTAGAAAAAGAATATTTTTTCCCTCGTATACTATACTCGCTTCTCTTTTGTAAATGTCTATAAACTGTTGATTCAATAATTTTTTAAGAGAATATACCAAGAAGTTACTAAAAAAAAGTAAAAATCGTCGAGATAAAAATAGTAAAAATTTAATTCTGTTAAAAATAATAGTCATGTACACAAAAATGTACTGAAATTATGATGGTTCAATATCCCGTTAAAAAAGACCACCCGATTTATTGTTTATACAAATGAACATTTTTCTCGAAAATCTAAACGAATAATATAGGTATATACCGTTATATATGGACCACATTTTAGTATACATTATACTCGGGTTCGCCCTGTATTATAGGTACCTATTCTATATACTCATTACTCAACATAATATTGTCGTATTATCTTTATGGCCAGATCGTGACATTGACCGGCGTCTGTAAGTTTGATATCGTGAGGAGTGCGCGCGTATATTTTTCGAGAAAAAATATCGCACGTCAACTCTGTATTGTTCTAAAATCTCGATACTATTGTTTGCCTTTTTCGTTATATTTCCTTATTATATTATATATAATAATATGTATGTACATAAAATATATACACACACACACACACACATATATATATATACCTAGGTAGGTATAATAAAAATAAAATAAAAAACCGAGTGTTATATTATCGTAAAGTCTCCGTGGATATAAGATTTAAAAGAAAAAATACATTGTTGTCCTTTGGAATCGTTCCATTTATACATACATACATATATATATATATATATATATATATATATTTGTACTTTTTTATCATTAATATTATAAACTGGAGCATGTGTAAGCCATAAATTTTGGGGCACACAGACGTACACGTCTGCATAATCGTTGAAAATTTAGTATGTACCAAATGATCGTGAGAATCGAGCACGCATATATATATACTCGTATATATATGCAGTACATCCCGGAATGGTTTTTTTTGCTTTTTATTTAAATATTTTTTAGCCTAGCTGTCTTCGATCGCCCCGATCGTTCTGGGAATGCAAATCAAACAATTAACATTTCAATAAAATAATAAAACAAACAATAATTATTATTATTATATTACCTATATAAGTATAGTCATTCTATATTATTATATTATGTCGCTGCGTAGTTTGACACGTCCAGTATATTATTACTATTATACGTATAGGTATAAACATATCGCCACTATATGTAATTATTATCAGTGATCGAAATGGACCGGAACGCACAGGAACGGCGTTAAGGTTCGTAACATTATAGCTTTTGCCGCCGTTTCGGTTGGTAAAAATTTGTATTTAAAAATTCCGGACAGTAAAAAATATTTAGTTTATTTTATAAGAAAAGAGCACGCCACTCGGATACATTTTATCCAACGTCCTAGGTCAACTCAAAATTCAATGTATCAACAAGAGAACATAATGTACTGGATTCAAAAATATGACCCGTATCTGAATTGGTGAAATAGAATGCATACGATTTTGTGATGATATGTATATATACTTATGTATCGTCATTTTCGTTTAAATAATAAGAATATGATATCACTCAAGGTTTTTGAACATAAAAATTGAAAGAAAAAAAGTTGTTCCAGATTACTCGAAACCACTATTTTTTGAACCATTAAACCAAACTTTATTTTAAATTATAAGAAAGTAAGTATATGGCAGTTAGGTCTTAGAAAAAATATTGGAAATATTTAAATATTCTAATTATTATATCATTTTAATTTCATGATATCAGGAACCATAATTATCAAATAGGAATCAATGATATTGGTTATCGCCGTTGTTTTGATCAAAAATTGTTTAATATTTTTCGGGAATAATTTGAATAGCACTATTAATAATAGATAATATAACCCTCTATATTTACTTGAAAAAAAAACGAAATAATTTATTGAATATTTATAGTTGGCAATTAGTTTATGATTAAAAAAATTAAAAATTAGTTTACAAACAAAGTGTCATACGCTATTTTTATGACGTTCCGGTTCGTAAGATTTTCCATTTCAAACCACTGATTATTATTATTAATTCAAAAACTACGTGCGGATTCTGAGAGGTGAAGCACATAATATATTATATTATATCGTTCAAATATCCATATACTTACTGTATCACCATACACTGGGACGTTATTGAAAATACAATGATTTCTATAATTTAAAAGTTTTTAACTCGTCCACATCATATACATTTTGGTATACACGTGTGTTTCGATCACACGATCGATAAATTTATTACACATTGTTTTTGAATGTGTATACACGTGGAATTTAACACACATATATAAAATATAAATTATGTAAGCGAGTGCAGTATATAACAAATTCTTTTATAGTTTAAATTTACTCGTATCGTAACAACTGTATAGCTGTATAGTCGAACACATTGCTTTTGGCCACTGGCAAAATGCCATTCATAATTAATTTCATTTGGTTTGTTATCATTGAGATCTGCACTTTAAACAATCATACGGTTACAAATTTTGGAGAAAATATTTTCCAAAAATATACGTATGATATACACGAATATCTCTGTGTCGAAGAATTACATTTAATAACAGACCATAAATAATAATGAAATAAACCAACGAGTTTTTACGATGTGTACTACATTGCCTATGGGTTATAGATGAAGGTAAACTTGATGTTTTATAAACTAAAAAACACACAATAATATATAGTCACGCTGTTAAATAATAAATTCGAGTAAATAAAATAATCGTTTAGATTTGTTTTTTCTTTAATTATAATAATGAATGTTGATAAAATTATATACTTATTAGCGTGTCAAAAAAATAATAACTTATACGTTTGTTGCAATAATAATAATTAGTATACCTTATAGTCGTGCATATTTTGCGAAGTTCATTAAGATTATTTACAGAAAATATATGGCACTGCTCTGTGGTGATTAATGTTTAAATCGTATTTTTTTATTTATTTATTTATTTATTTTTTTTTTTTGCTGGAATTTTGCGTACCTACTATACATACTAAATTTTAATAACAGCTGATACGTCACCTTTGACTCGAACAAAAAAAACTACGAATATTTTTTGTGTTCAATCTTCATGATTTTTCTTTAAATTATAATATATACAGATAAACGTTAAAATACATATTAGAGTATACATACATACATACATACATACATACATACATACATACATACATACATACATACATACATACATACATACATACATACATACATACATACATACGAACACGTTTTTTTCCTATATGAATACAAATATATGATACAAATGGCGAAGTAATATAACAAGTTTTCTTTGTGAAGACTGAAAGTTTCGAAACTTCTAATAAATGTATTTAGCAATAGGTGTGATTATTCAATAGGTGTACACGTTAATCGTAAATGCGTCGTTTACAATTTTAAGATGACAAGTCAAATAATATATAATATTCATTACCGTTAATATTCTGACAAATATTATATGTTCATTGACATGTACAATAAACATAATATACCTAGTAATAATAATTATTTATTCAAAAATTCTAAATTTGTATATACTTTAATAATATTCCTAACACACGTATTTTATAATAATAATTTTAATAGCTATAGTAGAGTACCTTTATACAAATATTATTTTTATAGCAAATTTTGATTATACATTTTTGTCTTTTATTATTAGACAAAGACGAAATTAAAATTATTTTTTTTGTAATCAATTCTTACCGAACACATTCTACTGCAATGTTTTAATTAAATATTATATAACGTGTGACACTGTAATCATTTCAAAAATAAACTTTACTGACCAAATAGGTACAAAAGCAATCCTGATACCTATATATTAATGTGCTTAAAATTCTGAACAACTAAATCTCAACGATAAATGAAACTGCTAGCAATGGCACCATGTCTGGCCTAGTAAATCGGTTATACACTACTCTACTACAACGCAATGTATAAAAATTGATGATAATCGTATGAAAATCGTAAAAGGATATTTATTTCATGAATATCTCAATTTCCAGACATATTACTAATTTTATAACCAAGTTTTCATGTAGGTAAGTACTTAAAGTGGTACAATTTTCAAAATTACTTCAAAAACTTCGATCGAATAAAACACATTTTTAAATGAATACTTATATATTTGATTTTTGATTTTAGTTTACTGTATTTTTCTAAAAATAAATAAATTATAAGATGTATTTACTTGAAAAATTAAGTTTATTAAATGGAAAAAAAAATTCAAATTATAAATTATTTTTATGATTTAATTATTTGTTATATATTTATATATACCTGAATAATAATGTTGAAGTTCTGATAGGTAAAATTCAAAATACATATGAAACAATTCTGAAAGGAGTTTTAGCCAAATTAACAAATATTTTAATATTTGATAATTTAATGATAAAAATAAAAATGCAAAAATGTATAATTAATGTTGTAAACAAATAAAATAAATTTTTTTTTTTTAAATTAAATTTTGAGTAATACAATAATTATAACTAATATAATATAATTAGTTATTATAATATTATATTATTTTGTAAAAAATTTTAAATTCTTATCAAACAACTCGTTGATAAATGATATGAACCGAAAAAACTATAATTTAGATACAGCTTGTGTAACATACAACAACCGTAATTGAAAGTGTTATGTGTGTTATATTTTTATTAGAACTTAGTAGAGGGAAAATGTTCGCCTACATTCGAACGGAGGAAAAAGTACACCCTACCGTTCAAACACAGGGAGAAAAAGTCACGGGGAGGAAAATATCCGCTTATCAATAAAAATATATTGCACTCAAGTCTCAAATATCAGAATATAGAAATAATTTTTTTCGGACTAAATCATGTTGATGACATATATTGTTGGCCTGTATTTTATCCTGTCGTACACGATTAAACATTCTGGTTTACGATTTTTATCGGTTATAAGAACTGTAAGAATAATAATGTTTGCCCAAAATGACTATTTCTAATACGTACTAATATAGGGCAGGGCCAGCTCAAGGTATAGGCGAACTAGGCGCCAGCCTAGAGCGACACTTTCGTAGGGGCGTCATTTTTGTACTTATTTGAAGGGGTCAGGGGCGTACACAAAGGGGGGCTAAGGGGCTGAATCCCCCCCCCCATTGCCAGTATAATTCTACTTTTTTATGTTTTATATTATCAATGTTATATATTATATATAATATATATATACAGTGACTTTTTTCTGGTGGGTGGGCATAAATATATTGAAAACCAATCATTAATATAATGATATTTACATGAATTTAAGTACCCTTGGACCCCCTCTCCATAAATACGCCACTATATATATATAATATTATATATACATTATAATATATATTTTTAACAGTACCTATTTTATTATAACACTCAAATAGCACCTACTTATTTATTTTCAAGCCCTCCATTGAAAAATCCTGCGTACGCCACTGGAAGAGGTGATAGTATTTACGTTTTAAAAAGTTCAAGAACGTTCTGGAATAAAATGTATACGATAGGGTATACGCAAGTTCTAGAAAAAGTTTATGGCTTTTTATATTTTTGAATTTTGCCTAGTGCACTATTTTTACTTGAGCCGGTCCTGAATATAAGTACTGTTTAACAAAAATGCACAATTGCATTAAACTGAGTATAATACGAGAGGTATACGAGAATTGAATTGTAATACTATATAGTATAGGTATAAATACATCTCGTATAATATATATATATATATATATATATAGGTATATACAATGATTATGTATCATGAAAACATTACAACAATTCACCATGGCCTGCGCCAACCTCATTCTGTATATTAAGTATTTTGGTACAAGTAGGTACCTATGTTGAATAATATTTAGGAATTTCCAGTAATCCCTAGTATATTATGCTATATCATAACGACGTCGAGAAACGAGTTATTTGTTGGGGTCGCAACCATTAGATTTTCCTTTAAAACCAATATCGTGTGATTCCTAATCACTGCAGTAATAAAGGTGCACGCACACCAGCGCACTAATGGGGTCAGTGGTTGTTGTCGTTTTTATTTTTGTTTTCCTCCCGAAAAAGTATAAATAAAAAATAATGCACGGCACGTCTTGTACATTGTGTGAGTTACATGTACAGGAAATCACTAACAGACACCTATTTACGTATATACGATACATTTTTAAAAACGTTTCCAGTCAAGTACTAATATCTTTCATCAGAACGGTTTCCAAACTTCTAAGACATCCACCCAACCGAGAGAACTATCAAATCGATGAACGGTTTGACTTCTCAGTTTTTTTTTTTTTTTTAAATAATTTATACAATAGTAATTACAATAAAATATTTCAGTTTTAATTTTTTTTTTTTGAAGTTCAGTAAGGAAAAAATGAAAGTATTTCGCTCGTATAACATATCGGATAGAATACTTGTGGTGGATCTATTAAATTTTGAAGTAATGATAAATCATTGCATTCAATAATAAACGATTCTGAGCGGACTGTAATTTTTGTTTGTTTTTAGTTTCAAAAGTACCAATTAAATATGGTTATAGAGTATAGACTATAGAGTATCAACCATATTATATACCTACTAATTTATGAGATCTCTTTAAGTTTACTTAATATGATATTATGAAACCATTACTTTATGGTTTAGTCGTAGAAACCTATATCCAAATGTATAATATTTAATAATATATATTTTTATTACCATGGCATATTATAAATATTTATATTTCGATGACATCCTATAATTATTGGTATAAACAAATATTCTTATTAGTATAACTGAAGATTTATTTGCGATTTGCATATTGCATGTGTAAAAATACTTTATTAATTCCTAGATGACAGACTTTGAGAATTTGGTGGGTTAATAATCAAATAATATTTCGGCAAAGTATAGTAGAAAAGTATATTTTGCATAACCGCGTAGAATGTATACATATAAATTCGATTTTGTAAATATTACATATTCACGCCGTATTCACCTAGACACCATACAAATATATATATACTATACTAACTAAAGAAATAATTTGCTATCATAAAAGGTATTTTTAAAATATATTTAAAATATAATGCAAGTTAGGAAAGCTCACTCTGTGAGCGCAACTCTTTTGGATTTTTAAATTTATTTTAAACAATATAGTCTTAAATATTATAAAACAAAAATAATAATATCTATCTCCCTTGTCCTTGGTAACTAAATCAACAAACTCGTAAATATGTACTATACTAACTATATGAACGGGTGGACATAACAAGGATATAATGCGTCTAAACTTATGTTTAGAAACCTAATACTAGCTGCCATACCCGGCATCGTCCGGAATTTCAATTTCTATTTAACATTAAATGCATTATGAGTTTATGATTAATTGTATTATGTTTATATATTTTATTGTATTATTATTTTTTGGCGTTGAATAAGAATTGAAACCCACTTTGCCCCTTTCCACTTAAATAAAAATAGATAGTTGCACCGTATAAGTATGTATAGTGTGTACACTGTATAAATATGTACACGATATATATTATCGTATATCGTATAGAAGGTAATTTTTCTTCAAGATTAAGGATATCACTGGAAAAATCGAAAAATGTCGCGTATTTAAGTATCATCTAGAACCAATTTTCTATCGTTAGCATATGCACACTCCATAACTCCTTCAGATTCCTTCTAATCGAAAAGTTCCTAACAAATACATTTAATAAACGTCATTGTAAAATCAATAGCTTCATTGCACCGCTCAGAATCTAAAATAATTAAACAATGACTTTGAAACGAATTTTTTGTTATCCTTCAGATCCTGGTTGTATACATATAATAATGTGATACCTACAATTTACATAATATTATATTAAGTGATTATTCTAACAGGAAATACATTTTCTACACATTTTCTCAGTCAATCGTTGTGTAAAAGAATACAATATATTTGTAGGTATACTTAATTTAAAATTATTAATTGTTATAAAATTACGTTTTTTAACATCAACTTATATTTTTAAATAATATTATCTAAAAAAATAAATGATTGGTGTATAAATATTGAACGTTGAATCAACAATATTATCATGTATTATAGTATTTTAAAGTTTAGAAGTTGTATTGTACAGAGAATTGAAAATTATTCTTAAGTCCCTTGATACCTTACTGATCTAAACTTGAAAATAAACAATAAAATGTTGGTTTAATATTTGATATATACATATATATACAAGTACATTATATACCTATACATATATAGATACATCAACATTTAAAAAAATATATTTTGCGTTGAAATATAAGTTACTGTTGCTATTCGAAAAAAACTTATAAACTAAAGATCATCAAGATAGAAGAAAAATATATAAAAATAGTAAGAAATTGGTATTTTATCGTAA
Source organism: Pemphigus obesinymphae (assembly GCA_025469235.1). Taxonomy (NCBI): domain Eukaryota; kingdom Metazoa; phylum Arthropoda; class Insecta; order Hemiptera; family Aphididae; genus Pemphigus; species Pemphigus obesinymphae. The sequence continues at coordinate 56,255 of JAIPRL010001013.1, forward strand.
AAAAATCAACTTTAAAAATATTTAATTTACATTAAATTTTAAAAAAAATTCATTCATTAATCATAACCATAAAAATTGATTCCGAAATTTACTGATCAAATGAGCGGTTCCGATTAAAACAATCACTGGAAAATATTATACATAGATCACATAAATATGTACTGTTTGACTATTCTTTTAAATAACCAATACCGTGCAGCGATTCCTAATCACTGTGCAAACACACAAGACACATAAATGGGGCCAGCGGTTGTTGTCGTCTTTATTTTTGTTTTCGTTCCAAAACGATTTTTTTTTTTAACAAAATAAAATATATTCCTTAACAAACCCTGTCAGAGTATATCTGTGTGTACTGTGTGTGTATAGGGAACCGTTCACAGATGTTTTGCCAACTACAAATAAATAATCTACTGCCATATATTATATGAATAATACTGGAGAACCTATTTTTGTATACCCTACTAAACATTATGTGCAGTATAAAATCCCATGCATATTATCTATAATGCATTAAGAATTGGAAAATTGTGTGCTTACCAATTACTATAAATATAATTTAAAAGTCATATTAATATAGAGATTCCATTATGATCTAAAATATTGTTTAATTAAATAATATAATAAAATAATAAGTAATATTTAATTTAAATAATCTCAAATACTATCTAAATAGTTAAAATTAGAAATTAAATTCTGTATATTTTTTTTATAAAAAAGTATTAGCTATACAATACTTAATTATTAAATCTATAGTTATAAATAATTAACAATATAAACTAACTGTTCTATAATAATATATAATAAAATAATGATTATAAAAAAATTATAATATGTAATATATAAAATTAAATAAATTTTTTATAAAAATTCAAATATACCTACAGAATTTAATTTTTAATTTCAATTATTTAGATCGTATATGAGTTTTATTTAAATTTAATTATAGTACATAGGTACATTAGTACCTAAATAGGCTATAGCTTATGTAATATATTTAGGTATAGGTAATGAAAAAGAATATTGTAAATTTTTTAATTATATTTTTTTATCTAGATAAAAATTAGTTCATCTTTTATCTTTATCTAGATACATTTTTATATATGTAATCCCAACACTGATAATTACTAGGCTAGGTACGTAACTATTAGTACTGACAATAGCGTGTTAGAGGGGCGGAGGGAATTGCTCCGGGAATCACGTTCTTATGGGAATCAAATTATTAAGGGTTTTGTTTAGAATAACATTACTAAGCACTTGTTTTTGAAATATTTGAGTTACGATGTTTTTTGAGTTAGATAAACATAATGAAAATGTGATAACCTTTTTTTATTTTTGCTTATTTTTACAGGTTTTGAAGGAATATTTCGGAATTTAGTCGACAAATTATAAATTGGGATAGAAAATAGTTGGTGACCTTTATTTTTTGCTTAAATACATATCAAAGATGTGTTTTGGGGGGACACAAAAATTTTTTTGTGTACCTAGAGCAACGAAATTCTAAACACGCCACTGAGTACTGATAGTTAAATTATTTAATAAGGTACATATACTTTTAAATTTCTAAATAAAGTCTATAGACACCTTATAAACGCGTTTTATCCGTCCGTAGTTACTAATATATAGTTACAAGTTTGTTGATTTGGTTACCAGGGATAGATATTATTCATTTATAATTTTTTTATTACATAGTTACGTGAAACATTGTTGATTTGGTTACTATAGAGAAATCTATATTCAGTGCCGGATTTGGGGGGGGGAGGGGGCGAAACGGGGCATTTGCCGCGGGCGCCATTATTGTGAGGCGCAAAATGTAAAAACATTTTTGTTGAATATTTGAACCAAATATTATAATACCTAATATTTTAATAATAAATGTGTGTATAGACGTATAATATACGATTATCGGAAACAATATCTGTTTTATTGGTATGTTGCAGTTTTGGGTGATGTCGTTAATTGCTATAAGGAATAAAGTAACTGAGAAGGCTAATCCTTGAGGTACTCCATTTTCTTGTGTGAATTCAGATGGTAGATGGTTATTGGTTTTTACCTGGAATTTACGATTGATAATGAAATTTAATGTTATGTTAAGGAGTTTACCTTCGCATAAAAGTGTGTTTAATTTAATTAAAATAGTATGTCTCCAAGTCGAATCATAAGCTTTAGCTATGTCAAGGTTAATTATAACCATTATTTTTTTATTATCAAATGTTTGTTTAATTTTCTTATTGATTTCGAACACAACATATTAGCCGACGATTTCAATTTCTGGTGTAAGAGCTGGTGTATCGACCATACAAAATATATTACAAATAACAACCAATAACATCGACAATTGGGCAAAAAAAAGAGGATTTAACTTCTCCCCAGAAAAGTCCATCTGTTCAATATATGCAAAAAAAATAAATAAAAAAGGGCTGGAGAGCTAGAAATCAAATTAAACGGAATAAAAATAGCCAATAAAAATAATGTCAAAATATTAGAGTTATATTTGACAGACGACTAACTTTGTCACCATATATAAAACACCTAAAAAAATTAACAAAATTTCATTAAAAATAATCAAAATATTATCCCACACAACGTGGGGTGGCGAAACTAAGACACTTATAAAAATATACAAAGCCATCATTCAATCAAAATTTAACTATGGCTCAGTAATATACAGAACAACAGCCAAATTCACTTTAAGCCTGATTGACAGCATAAATAAAAGTGGGCTAAGATTAGCAATAGGAGGTGCCTTCCGCAGCAGTCTAACACTTAGTATTTACAATATTGCCAGAGAACCTATACCAACATTTAGAAGAATAGAGTTGTCCGTCAAATATATGGCTAGATTAGCTAGATATAATAAGAACATACATATTGATATAAATAAAGAAATAGCTAAGTTGATTAGTAAAAATGTATTCCTTACAACTAAAATAATACCTACACAAAGAACTCAACATCAGTTTCCCTTGGGCTAACACGTATAAAATTATCACCGAACTTAATGCTCTAAAAAACTACACACAGCACCTGTAATATTTAAAAGATATTTGTCCAATATATTAGATGAATATAAGAACCACCAAAAAGTTTACACCAAGGCCTCAAAGTCAGATGAAGGAGTAGATATCTAAATAATATTCGAAAACAAAAATATAACATATAAACTACCTAATGAGTGTTCAATTTATGTAGATGAAACTCTAGCCATTCTAAAAGCCATACAGATAATTATAAACTACACTAAGTATATTCTACTTAGTGACTCTTTAAGCATAAAAAACAAAAACAAGCCAAAGTGACATTGTAATACTTATACAAAAAAACTCGACGAAGCAAAAAATAAAGAAAAACAAATATCACTCATATGGATACTTCAGTATAAAAGGAAATTAGGAAACAGATAAACATGCCAAAATACATGTATCCAACACAAACACAACAAAATTAGAACAAATTTTCTATGATGACTTAAAATATTTTATAAAAAGGAATATAAGAAACAAATGGCATATCTTTTGGAATAATCAAAACACAAAACTGAATCAAATTAAGAAATCAACATTCAGATGGGAAAACATAAATCTTAAACGAAACGAAGAAGTCATTTTAAACCGACTGAGAATCAGATATACAATACTAACCCATGGGTTTCTCATGGCAAAAGAAGAACCATCGGTATGTGAAACATGTGGTACCATGCTCACAGTAAAACGTCTACTTACGGAATGTCAACGATACGAACAGGACCGACTAAAATCTTAGCATCACCAAAAGCCTGGACGATACACTTGGACCCAAACCACAACAAAACAAGAAAATTCTCGACTTTCTAAATTTAAACAATATAATGAATAAAATATAATGTATTAATAATTATTAGGAATCCATCTTAAACGCACAACCAATAATTGTAGTATAGTATATAAGTAATTGTAACTTTGCAGCCGAGTTGTACCTTAGATAAATAAAAAATAATAATAATATTATCTAAATATAATATAGATACTTGTACAGATAGTATAGGTATACCTGTATGCACGAAAAATTAGTGTATTCCTTGAATTTAGTGGGCAAAATACCTTATATCTACTGTTTTTAATTTATTTATTATTTTTGACCATTTTATTTTGAATTAATAATAATTTGAAGGTCTTTGCAAGTCCAAGAGTTCCTAACTACTTATCTACTTACCCCATCTTCTATTTTTCCAATTCGAACATTGTTCATGAAATAATTGAGGTAAATATAAGTATTTATCCGTTAGGGGGATTGGAACACATCAAATTTTTAGTCGAAAACACCATAAGTACGATCGCTTTGTATAATTTTTATCAATTATGTTATATTAATATTATATATTTTAAATTAACCATATGTCTCAGCTACATAATTTTTATTAGTCATTACTGTTAAGATAATTTTGTGAAGTAAAAAAAATTGAATTCAAATTTCAAATTGTTATAACTTTTGAAAATTATTTTTTGAAGTTATCACATTTGAAATTTGTTGATTTAAAGTAAGTATTGTCTTATATAATATTTTTGCTACAAAATATTAATCTTATCTCAAAGTCTAATATATATTGTGCCGTGCAGCACGCAGGTGACTTTAATTTGATACCAGGTCAAAGACGATAATTTTGTGCTTTTAAATAAATATTTTTAACATAAAAAAATTCGAGACTCAAGAAATAATTCAGCAAAATTAATCGATAAACTCTTAAGGTTTATGGGGTAGGGCTTAATCGGCAAATTTTTATTTATTTTTTTTTTACTTATTTTTGGCGAAGTAAATTGTCAGTAAACTTTAAATTTTTCGTCCAATTACAGAAAAAGTGCATGAACTTCTTTTTTTTTCTAAAGGGACGCAAATTTTATATTTTGCCCCGGGTTGAAAAACGGATAGATCTGGCACTGCTTATACTATTTGTTTTGTTTTATATTATTCTTAGATTATTGTTTAAAATACTTTTGCTTTGCTTTTGCTACTTTATGTAGTACACTCATAGATAGGGCTTTCCTAACTTGTTTAGTATTAACTTCTAACGTACCTAACGAGTAATTTCCAGTTGATCATTTCTTTATTTTCATTAAATTAAACACTGCAATTTATATAAACAAAATTTTTCTAAACGTTTTTTTATTTAATGTTATTTATATATTACCTACATATATATTGATATTTAAAGAGCCAGTTAGTTGGGGAAGCACTTTGCTTGTCAGACCGGATACTCATGGTGGATGTGTTAGACTTAAAAATATAAAATATTATTACGAAGAAAGTGGATCTATTCCACTGATCTAAAATATTTTTTGATCAGAAAAAATGATTAACTCGTAAACTCGGAATCTAAAAATTAAAATACTTATAGGTAACTATTTAACTTTTTTCCCCTTTTAACATTTATTTTTTTAAGTTAATCTGTGTTAACCTTTTAACGTGTAATTTAATTTACACTTATACTTACCAACATAAACTATTTGAACTTAATACAAATATAAAGAAAAATTATAAACTTGCAAAATTGAAAATTATAAAGCTTTCTGTGAGAAATACCTACCATTCGTATTCGTTTCCTTTCGTTTTCGTTCCAAATACAAGCACAAAGAGACTGACTGAGGGAATGAATGAGAAAGAGAGAGAAAGAGAGAGAGAGAGAAAGATTAATGGACAATTTCGACGGTAATGAAAATTTTCGCAATACACGCCGACGGTCGGTGGTTGTGATCGGTTGTCCAAGGTCGGCACGGCTCCTCGTGACTATTGATACACACATGACTTATAAGAAGAAGAAATAATAATAGTAATGAAATACATTTAAACACACGTATACATATATACACTGGATAAGTTCGTCTTGTCATGGCAATGGCAAGTTTTTTTGTGTTTGTGTGCGATATTCGGGTCACACGAGCTGTATTGTCTGCACCGAGGGACGCGTGGGAACATTGCACGGTACGACTTTGACATGTATATTTTTCTATTTGAAATTCTAATATTCATAATATCGTCGTTGACGGGATCAAATGAAAATTTTTTCATACTTAATAATAATAATAATAGTAAATAATAGGTAAATATTTATTTAGAACATTAACGTGATTTACAAGTTACAGCCAATAACGGTAAAAAGTATACTTACGGCTAAGAATTTTAATAAATCAGTATTAAAAATTACAATATACAAAATATATATATTTACCTATGTAAATATACCTTTTTAAATGTAAATTTATATGTAAATTTACCTGCATTCTATACCTTAATATATGTAACTAGAAAATTTGAAGTTTGGCTAAATAAAAATTAAGTATTAAAAGTTACTCCATAGGTTTACTCCTTAGTATTACAATTTGTTGAAATTCTATTGGTATAGGAGCATAATATACACTAAACATTATACATCTATTACCTATAGAGAATCATCATTTTTATTGTGCAGTTCATAATAATCATATTGTTGGGTTAGGTTTCATTTACTTAGGATGAGTCCGAGATCCAATTACAATCGTAAATACATGTATCATCAATTATATCATTCGAATTATATTTAAAATGTTTAAACTCAAAAGTATAAGTACATAGAAAAAAAATCCAGTTGAAAATGACCATTTGTATATTTTATCAATTAACAAATTTATATATACCTAATATTATATTAGATTACATTGTTACATCGACAATATTTTATCACAATGATATAAATGTAGGTAATTTTATCAATTTAAAAGTAAATTGTCAAATTTAATTGCTAATAACTATTACATCCGCATAACAAAAAAAGTATATTCCATTGTTATACATATTGACTAACTATAATAATTATTATTTTTTCATTCCAACAATTAATTTTATATAAATGACAAAATTGTTTTGTTAAATCCGTTACATTGTATGACAATATACAATATAGATATTTAACAAATAGACAATTGTAAAATTAACAAAATCTTTGTCGGCTGTATAATAACAGTATTTTATATTGATATTGAATTGGTATTTTTGTCAATATTACCAATATTTTTTTAATGTATGTTATAAATTATCCTAATTATTAATTTACTTACAATGCACTTTTTAAATAGTGAAAATACTAAATTAGGAAAATGGATCGATTTTGTAAATAGGTCCACAACTTCTTACTATATACCCATATAATAATGTTAAACAATATTCTTCATTGTTATAATAATTCTAATATGAGCCCAGCTTATTTGTATTTTATTTAGAGCTGAAGTATGAGGTATTTGAAATTTTAAAAATTTTAATTTAATTGATTAAAAAAATATAATTATTCTTATCAGGGTCATATTTATGTAAGGACAAATGGGACACTTGTACTGGGCTCACTGGAAAGAAGGGCCCACCGACAACATATAAACAAAATCAAAATTCAATCTCTGGAAAGTAGTAGGCAAAATTTTTGACAATTGATGACCTTATTTTTTTTTTTATTTGCCATTTTTGAAAGAGTACTTCGGATAGTGAGCAAATTAATTGTTTAATATATCGGAAAACTATAAAAGTAGGTACCCTCCCCCCCCCCCAAAAAAAATTATTTTTTTAAATTGTAATACTTGGCCCATAAATTGGTAAATTAGGACCTAACACTTATAAAAATAAGAATAAATATATAATATTATAAAAAATAACCATATACATAATAACATGTATAACTACATTTGACATATTTTTTTATGGTTCAGTGGAAATATCAAATTTGATATTTTTAACCCCTCCAGCTATAAAATTTAGTACATATAAGTACTACATTTTTTTTTATTGTAGCAGATGTCGTGTATACGTAATATGTTAATTGATTATATTACTTAATATATGGGCTGCATTCTACAACTATACAAATTAAAACTAATTTCACTGTTTGGAGTGCATTTAAATTATTAGAACAATTAAAAGACTAATAAACGCAACTAATGTTAAAGTCTTCTATAAATAATGAAAAAAACAAAACGGAATGTTCGTATGATGTTCAATGTTTTTTTAATGAACCCTTAATAAGTTTTTTCTTCAATGTAACTCAATTCTTTTTCACCCGCATTGTGCAATGAGATGCATTTATCATGGTACATTTCCGTAAATATTTATGTTTTTCTTTCTCTTACTATTTCTTCATACATAACGTAACAATAATTTTATAATTTAAAATATAATAAAATCAATATTACGAACAGTTATATTATTGTATGCTGAATTACATAAATAATAATTGTAATAATTATTAATTACGTATTTTTTTTTCGCGAATTTGAAAAAATAATTTCGTAATATTATTTACAATGTTAACATAAAGGCTGAAAATTATCATGTAAAATATCAGATTTTTTTTATAGCTGTCCTTCCAAAAAAAAACCTAAATTTGTTGAAAATGCCAATCAAAAAACCAATAAACCTATAATAAAATACCTGTAAAAATTATGTATATACCAATAAATTTGGACTTGAAAAATTTGTCGTCTCGTATATCGTTATTCATTATATTGTTAAAAATAACATAGTTATCTGAGCAAGGACCTACGTAAGCTCGAAGTGAGATTTGGGGAATATCCTCCTTGACGTCATTTTTACCAACATTTTTTTTTTTATATAATATATTTATAAATGGTTAAAAATATTATATATACTTTCCCTAATAGTACAGAGCCCCTCGGGATTAGACTGTTTAGTACCCAATTAATGCATATAACCAGAACTTCCTACCGGGAAGGAATCAAATCCTTCCGGAACTCTCGTTTGATACCTAATTGATACCTATCAGGAACTTTCCGATATTAGGTTATATATTCTATTATCAAAAATCGTAACTAGAAAAAATGTTTAGATTATGATAATGGGAATAATGGGGAGGGTTATGTCATCAATACTTTTATTTATTTATAAAATGTACAGTGTACTTACCTATATATTTTTAGTATGATTATACATAAAAAGTCAATGGGGAGAAAGAAAATCGGGAGGTATATTATCAATATATTAATTTTTATAAAACAATTATACGTTGAAAGGAGGATAGAATGATATTCAGGGGGACTAAACCTCCCAAGTGTGATTTTCAGCTCCCTCAGATTTTCAATAGAAATTGTACACAATATTAATAAATTGCAACGAAAAAATTAATAATATATGAGCAAAAACGAAGTTCTGACGTAATTTAGCACCCTACCATCACCAAAAATGTGTTCATATTACACCTTTTTTGAGGAGGAAGGTGATTGTATATCAACAACATTTTATTTGTTCGTAGTATAAATTCAATAAGTTATAATATATAAAACATATTAATTTAATATTAACAGATTTCATTATAATAAATAATGAAAAATAAGTAGATATAAATATGTATAAATTATTATTTTGACGCATTATTAATTTATTAAGCCATATTAGTTATAAATAAAAGTATATAAAAGTTATAAAAGTAAGAAATAACTCTGGAAATAACCAAATTTTTGTTGAATAGTAATAAATAAAACATTGAAATTATAAAAGGAAATAACCGTGGTATTAGATATTTAACTTTAAAAAGTTCCCCTAACTGAAAAGACGAAAATAAAAGTCAACAAAAATATTTCATAATATTTTTACCTAATTAGAGAATTAAATGTGACTGCACACAGAAGTACCAAAAAAATACTTGAGTGTTAATATATATTAGATAAATTTTGTATCGCTATAACTAAAAGAACGGTTTAGATTTTTTTTTAATCCTAGTGTAAACGTTGTTAGATTCCTACGAATACATATGATATAAATATTATAATAATAATAATATTATAATATAATAATAAATAATATAATAAATATAAATTAATTATAGGGGATATGTGGAACGATGCCTCGTATGGCTCACTTTATATACAACATATCCATCCCCCCTTATTGAAAGTTAGTGTGAACGCCACTGGGACTGAGGATAGTTTAGGACTATGGATAATTTTGGATAATCTAACATTTAAAATAGCCTAGTTCCATTGATAGACAGTGTTTGTATGCTATATATATATATATATATATATATATATATATAAATAGTATAATAATAATTTTAAGTCTGCTTTTGTCAGAGCTTTTATAAATAAAATTGAAACTTGATGGTAGCAACTAGCAGATATTAACTAAATAAACAGTAAATACTATATTACGGTTGACTAATCGAAGATATCAATAGTTAATATAGATAATATAGTCGCGGTCTTATCATAATACACATGTAATTGACATTATAATAATTTATTATACTTCAAAAACAGTCTGCACCTGCAGAGTTTACCCTTCGACATAGATAACGAAAATATGTAATTATCATGGATGCTCATTGGGGGGTCAGAAGAGGGACTGGTCCCCCGTGGAGAATTGCCTGTAAATAGATTATTGCTGAATCTGATAGTAAGTATACAAATAATGTTATCGAACAAAAAATATAGGTGGATTTGAAAATCTGGTTGAAGATTGTCCTGAAGTTTACCCTATGAGCAAACCATATATACAGTATACACTATTCTAAATACAAGTAAAGATAACAGTAACAAAACTTGTATTAACAAAAAAAACTCGAATGCAAACTTTATACTTATAAGCTATATTAAAAATAAGTAATGAGTAATGAGATTATGTATTTTATTCATTAAATACATACATTTTATCTAATTAATAATTATCTATAAATAGTTAAATTTTTTAAATAAATTTAACAGTTTGATTAACATTATATTATATTACATTTTTACTTTATGCTTATAATATTTTATCATAGATACACTTGTTTTACTCATACGAAAATAATAAAAATTTAATATAGATCTATATGATAATCTTTATAATGGAAAAAATATATTGTTTTATAATTATTATTTTATATGTTTTAATTGGATAATTTTTATCAAAACCATAATGACTTAATTAATTTATTTTTTTATGATATGGTGTGATTAAGTTCTCTCAATATGATACTCAATATTATTATCTCTCAAATATAGTATGTACTTTATACTTGTAAGAAGTATATAATGATTGATGAGTATTAATAGAATTCTTAATCGGTTAAATTGTCTTTATTTTTATCGTAAAAATGTGTATATTATTTAATATACATATTATATATATTAAAGTAATCAAGTATATAAAATAATTAAATAATTGAAAAAACCACTAGTTATACACTATTTAGGATTCCCGAACACTTAAATTATAGGACAATAAGAAAAAACGAAAATTTTGAGAGAAAATGGATCTCATTTACTGGACAACGTTCCGTATTTACACGACTTTATGAGTAGTTCGCAACAAGCGTGCGTGTGTTTATATATGTATAGAGACGTATAGTGTATACAGTATATATAATTATCCAATGTCTGATGGTAGGGCCGGAAACGCGCATATTACATAGGTGGACTTAGAGGTCGTGCGAAATGAAAAACAAAAAAAAAAAAAAAGTTTTTAAAAAACAAACTCACTTTCCGTCTCGTTTGTCGTTGTAGGTATACCTATTAGAGTGTCTTCACGATTTAACGTATTCTATTAAATGTCTCGACCAAGTGACCTTGGATTAAAATGAGATTTTGGAACTGATGATAGGATAATAAGTATCTACTATAGTATTATCTACGTACACATTTTGGAAAAATGTCAACGTTTTAATCCTCTTTTAGTGCACGCATATGTGAAATTTAAATTTCTTCTAAAAATCTATAAAATACAACATATCGTCTTGATACCGGTTTCATAAAATATATGAAGTAGGTACCTATATTCAATTCGAATCGATCCTACTTCAAAACATTGAATTTCACTCAATTACATAGTCATTTTAAATATATTTAATCAAAAACGATTATTTTTTTCTAAATTATAATATTTTTTTCCCCGATACCTCCTTACCACCCTGAATCTCATTTTATTCCGAGGGCACACGGATAATAAATTTAGCGATATACTTATTTCTTATACCTTAAATCGTGAATAAATATAAAACTAATATAAATACATATAAATATAATACTTCAGTTTATAATATAAGATGATTGCCGATAAATTTTCGGGTAAAAATAATTTTTTTTTTTAAATAACTAATAAAATAAAAGTTACAATAGTATACGCATTCTCCTTCACTCCCCCAGCATGCGGTGTAGGTGTGATGCGTGCATGAATAATATTAGGTATACTTGCGCAACTCACAAAACGTTTGCGGTATTCGTACGACTAAAAGTCGAATAGCTGCCAAGGTTATGTGAATATTCCGGATCTGAACGAATAGGAAAAAAAAAACCAACGAAAATAACCACTTTAATTATTGTTTCGGACTATGCGTCGAAAAACATTAAAATCTAGACATAAATATAAATTACGAATACTCTACCTATCAAAATCTCAAATATGGAAAAATATAATAAAAATAACAAAGTAAAATATTATAGTATATACTGAAGGCGTAACTATATATATTATATTATAACGCGTAAGTATAATATATTGAAGAGGTATCGATATAAGCAACGATTTCGTATTTCGTATGTTCTGTGGTAAATGTTATTATATAATATATATCATAAATGTATGTATATATAGGAAATGCACACCTACTTATACGGAGTGTTTGTGTAGAACTTGAACACAAAACAAATTAATCATTACAAAACCATTTAGAGGAAACAACACCTACTATTATCATTAAGAAATATTCGTAAAAAATAAATAATAATATGACCCTATCGTGGTTTATAATTCAGCACAGAATACCTATTTATGCCTTGGTAATTGGTATCATATCTGCTTTATTGGATAAATAACGAAAACAAATATATACTCGTATGTTACTCGTGTATAATATATATACACTTGTAAACTATTTGAGTAAAAGGATATAAATACTTACTGTATGTATTTGAGAAGTAGGTAGGTATATTTTTAACTTGTAGGTTTTAATTATTATGTTAAGTTTTTGTACTTTTAAAGAAATATATTTGTTAAGTGTATTATTTATTAAAACGTATAATAATAGTTTAGTTCAAGTTAGAGTTAAAGTCATGATGTGTATATTAGAAATGTCATAAGAAATTAAGATTTTAGGAATTATAAACTAAATATTAGAAGTATTTATAAGTATTTAAATACTCAGAAAGTATTTGTTCTTGTATTTAAATACGTTTATAGTAAAATGTTTTAAATATATTTTAAAATAAATATTTTCATCTTTGTTTAATCAATATTTTCTTACACAATTTCAGTATATATTTATATATTTTATAATATTGATTCTGTAGATAGTTTTTATAATGTATACTGAATTTTTTAGTGGGAAATCGTTGTATGTTTAAGTTTTAACAATATAAATACACAATAAAATAAAACGATCATATAAAGGTCAATATTGGTATATTATATTATTGTACAACTTTTGGGTTTTTATTTTGAATTTAAAGTCATAACGTTATTGGTGATCGTTATAAGTTCTTTCCAAGTTTTTCCACACTAATTTTCTTATAGCAAAGCACGGATTATTTTCTATACAATTTAGTATTTATTAATTATATTTATGAATATTTACGACAATATAATATAGTTGAATTGTATTTGCAATTGCTTTTAACAATGTATATTGTTATGTGGGTAGTTCATTTTATCAATTCAAAATTAAAAGCTATTTCCCGTTAGTAGACATTATAATATTTATACCATTTAAAATCGCGGTTCAATATTATTTAGAATCGAGTGACAAATATTTGTATAAAATATATTTATGGTCAATGAGCTTTATTTCTGTATACGATATATATATATTAGCAGACAAATTAAATATCAATGTTAATTTATTTAAATATACAATATACATACACACACACACACACACACACACACACACACACACATATATATATATATGTGTTTAAATACTAATATATAACACTTATACACGCCCACACGCAAACACATATAAATTGTCATATACAATTGACGAAGAGCATTTACCCATATCAAGGCCAATGATTTCACACATATTAATCCTACTTATCATCTTATAGGAATAAACTGCACCTAACGGAAAGAAAGTGATTAATTTACCTTATATAATTATATATAAATATATATATATATATATATATATTTTTTTTTTAAAGTTTTACTTTGTAATTAAACATAATGTGAACGGAAATGATTACTTTCGCAATACGTATTTATCTCAAATAGGTACTGCTCGTATATTATTACATACGATAATATTAATATATCATATTATATAGTATATACTATACTATTTTAACTGTATTATATCATTGCATTTATCGGTTTGTTATAAGTATATTTAATTTGTTTGTGTACAGAATAGTATTATATTTTATAAACAATATAAAATTACAAATCGAATTAAATATGAATAAATATTGTTCGTATCTATTTTACAAAATATTATGTAATGTATGAGTATGTTATTCGGGCCAGCGTTTAAAGTGAAATTCATATCATATATACGGATAATCATTAATATAATAATTATCTGTGTAGGGATTTCACGACCAAAATAACATAATATAATCAGACTTGGGTAGTATTCAGAATACTTTTAAGTATTCCAAATATTTTTTAAATATGTACCTTTTTTTAACTATTTAATACTACAGTATTTTGAAAACATTTTACAAGTATTCTGAATACTTCTTACAAGTATTCTGAATACAGTATTCCGAATACTTTTTTAAAGGTTTAATCACATTTTAAAAATAATTTCATTATTTTTCCGTCAGTATTTGTGTATAAGTATACACGATATTTTATCGTCTATTATAATATCTTATTTTGTTTTTAACTATACTAAATGGGAAAATAATGTTATTTCCTAATTTTAAATATATTGATTTAAATAATAAAATTTTATTGATAAAATAAATAGTTTGAAAGTATTACTTTGTATTAATTCCGTCTCGTAATTTACGAATATAGCCAGTATATGATGATATAGGTACATATATATAGCAGATAACAGAGTTAATATATAGTTTACATATTTTTCTCACGTCTAATAATTAATTACATTCCAAAACATATAAAGAAAATATTAATATAAGTGTTCTAAAGTTCAAGGAACATTTTGGTTTTAAAAGTGAAATTTCTGTTACGATTCAATTGTCTTGATAACTTAATATATTTTATAATTCTAGTATTTTTATTTTATAAGCTTTAATTTTTTCTTTAATTTATGTAATTGTATCATGTTATTGAACTCGGCTATTAAAACGTCCTAACACAAACTTAGCTTATAGGAGAGTTGCAAATTGTATTATTTAACTTTTTTTAAATCAGAAAATGTATTAATATTATTTTACTTGCAAATATAGTATATACTATTATTTATTATTTAAAATGCCAAAGTATAAAAATCGAAGTTTATATTTATTTATTTTTATAATATACGTCAATAATAGCTCAACTCATCTTATTTGGAAAGTTAGAGGCGTGCAATTATATACACGTGGACAAAATTACTACCTATAGCTCAGTAGGTAGGTAAAAAATAATAATTCAAACGAAATGTTTAAAAAAAATACTATATAATTTATCTACTATTATAATTTTAGATTTCATTATTTACTGCTTTTTTATAACTACATTGTAATTAAATATGAGTATAATATACCGATATAGTATATTATAATATGTATATATTATATAATCTTATATACATATTATTGTTTTCATTTTTTTTTTTTTTTTTTTTTTCATTGAATAAAAAAAATTGTTTATACCGTGAAATTCAATATCCCAGGAGTAAAATTGTTGAGTAGGTACGGTTTTTAATTTTTTTTTATGTCAATGTTCATTACTCTCTTGGCTTTTATCCTAAATAAAAATGAAAAAATAAAATCACTAGCCAACGTAGGCGGTACGAACTTCATACACCGTCGCTTGTCTCACTATATATATATATAGAGAGAGAGAGAGAGATAGTCGTGAGACACGAGAAAAACATAATAAAAAAAGACAAATTTTGAATGATAAAACACTGTAGGTACCTATATAATATAGATTATATGCTATATTTAAAATAAAATGAAAAAAGCCTCTTGGCTTGGTCTGGCAATCAAATTCGTCGGACACGGTGCGTAATTG
Organism: Pemphigus obesinymphae; assembly: GCA_025469235.1. Taxonomy (NCBI): domain Eukaryota; kingdom Metazoa; phylum Arthropoda; class Insecta; order Hemiptera; family Aphididae; genus Pemphigus; species Pemphigus obesinymphae. The sequence goes on from JAIPRL010001013.1 coordinate 72,371, forward strand.
AATAATATTATAAACACGCACAAGCTTTTGATCGACGATCAAATCGCACCGCCTCCTCGATCCCGGCAGTCTCCATCGATCGTGGGCGTATTATAGTAGGTATGTATATAACCATTTTATGTTATTGTTGCGGGGGAGGGGATGGTTGCACAATGCAAATGTGTTTTTTTTGTTTCCATTTTTTTTTCGCACACTATCGTGGTAATATTACTACTAAGTAATAAGACGTCGTATGCATAGTACCTACGTATGAAAAAAAAAAAAAACGTCCGACCGTATTGTTTAAAACGAAAAAATTATCCTCGTCGTACGTTAAAACGCCAAACGGTATAGGTTTATTATGTTTTATTGCACATAGGTTTATACGATATTCAAATGCGTGTCTTATCGCTGGCCAATCCTTTTTTCAGTATAATATAATATAATATACGAGTATATATATATATATATATATATATATATATAGGTAGGTATAATAATATAAGTACATTATATACGTATATATACGTCGGTCGATGTGGTTTTCGTATTTATTACGGTATATATTATACTATTGTAGATAACCCGACTAACATGGTCGATCCCGTCTCGATCGGCACGCGCTCCGGCCGCTGATAATAATAATAATAATAATAATAATCGATCACTATAATGTATATTGTATACCGTATACGAGTGCCTGTAGCTTCGGCTACCTGTTGATTGTTGAACCAGCAATTTATATTGTATCCCCCTGCCGCTTTTGATCTATGGTAGGTATAACCCATCCAGTTCATCTGCGCCCTCGGTGACGTCACCAGATCAGAGGTTCAAAAATATTAATTGAACAATGTGTGATACCTGTAATGAACGACTTTTATATTATCATGGATATTATTGGGTAATCAACATGGCTAAATATCTAGGTATGGCAGCAATATTTACGTTTTCGTCCAGTTGTGCCATTCATGGGATAAAAACAAAAATTGTGACGTCAACTGCCGAGGATTTTTAAACGTAGACAAATGATCGTATATCTATATATTATTAATTTTATCGGCAGATGACGTAGGTACCTAGTACACATGCACAATTCGAATTGCTAACATATCATCTATAGATATTTAGCCACGGTGATCAGTATTTTTCCGGGAATATAACCTCAAAAAAAATGTATGTAGGCGACATATCTGTGCTTCCGCAATTTTAATAACCCTTACAAATTTAAAAATGTAACGGTCACCAAGGGCGCAGATGAACTGGACGGGTTATAAATAAAATATGTTGCAGCAGTCACGGTGGTTGATCATTTAATATAGGTACTCTACGTCTGTATCTATATACTAATATATTGTAAAAAAACGACGATTAAGTACGATTAAAATGATATAAGTATACACGGTAATAATTTCAAACCTGGTTGGAACTAAGAAAAGTCACCATTAATTTGTATATTTATTATATGTTATTTATTATTGTATAACTATATAATAATATGTATTTTATATTTTTATAACTACTATAAATTACTAAATAAATAGAACACTTGTTGATGATTTTCTACAATATGCGTTATAATATAATAACATTATCTGATTGGTAAAAAAACCTGATTGGATAAAAAAAAATTACGTTTTGGACAATTATTACTCCATCTTCATTGGAATGAACAACGCGAAAATATATATTCACTTTTCAGCAATTTTAAAAGTATTAACTTTTCTCCAACATAATATAATAACCGAATATAATGGGGGTGTTCATTTATAACATAGTTTTAGACTTTTTTTTTTTACATCCACATTATCAGTAGGTAAGACGAATTCATCGGTCGAGTCATCTTTCTGATTTCATATCGATTTTCGGGATAGTGGAATTGAAAGTGAAATCATGATAAGTTCAACCACCAGCAGTTAGGGTGTATATAACTTATATAATGTAGATAATATATCTCATAATATTATATTATCATAATATTTATATTATAATAATAATATTCATGTAAGTACTATTTAAGATATTTTATATATACGTTATAATAATATGCGAATAAAATCCGATAAAATAATATAATATAATATAATAAAATAATATACGTAAAATATATGTAATATGTACATACTTACCACATATAATATTTGATATTTGAATAATGCGTAATATTCGATTTATTTTAATCGCCTGCAGATTATAGTTATACACGTGCACATTTCATTGTTATTATTATATTATAACGTCCAAAATGTCATATCAAATCAAATCGAATGCAAAAATAAAAATAATAATGATTTTCAATTAAATATACTACCTATATGCATTATACTTTAGAATTTCTATATTACATCTTATTAGGTAGGTACCTTACTTTTCACCCGCGTAAATTGATAATTAATAAATATGCAAATTAGATTCACATAAACAAAATTAATTGCACGCATATAATATACATATATGATATTATTTATATTTTAATTTATGTACGACATTTTGAATTTCATTTTTTGTTTTGTTATCTTATCAACGTTATTTTTTTAATCTTTCTACTACGCATACAATTTTCACAGTATTTTTTTTTTCTGTTATAAAATTAATAATTTATTTATTTATTGATTTAATAAAAAAACAGGTGTTAACCCAAATACAATATAGATAATAGAAAATATAACGCAAGTATATATGAATATGCACAAAATCAAAAATTTATAATATTAACATATTTAAATACGCATGAATTACAGTTGCTAAACTAGGTAATGAAATTGTACATTAGTGTTAGCTGTGAGAGTCATCTTATGTAAAGGATGGTGATAGTTATTACCGTAATTTTATTGGTGTGATGCATTGGGACAGTATAAATATATTATTATTAATTATTATAAGCTAAAATAATAATTAAAGTCTTAAGTCATATTCGGGAAGAGCTATACGTGACTATGTTCGAATATATTATAATCATAAAGTATGAAAATGTCGCGAATAGTTCGCGAAATCGCGTTGTATATTCGTGGTGTATATTATAGCTACTCACTCGTCTCTAGCATCGTACAATCTTTCCGGATGAATATAAATTAACTGTTTTTTTTTTACAAATATCTCACATAATTCATGAATAATATGGTAATGTTAGTAGTTGACATGCCGTCGTATATCATATGTAAAATATTATATATATATATATAGTATATACCTAGTATTATATAGTCAAGTCTGTTATTCGGGGGTACGAAATAAATTTCAATTTGGCCATAGATCACGAAAAAGGCAAACTTTCAGTCGATCTTCCGCGCTCATCCTACATTTTATTTCGTTTTTTCCACCCGTCCATCGGGAGATTATATACATTATTATATAGATTATGTACATATAAAGAGCTTTCGTGAACTCGCGAGAACGTCGGTTTCCATAAACAAAACACAAGAAAAAAAAAAAAAAACCAAAGATTAAACGTTTTCTTTTTCATTGTTTGAGCAAATATTTGTATTCGGAAAACGCTTTTTCCGATTTATCGGCGAAAACAGCGTATTTCGGCGTTTGAGTCCGGTGAACAAAATTTAAAAAAAAAAAACGCTGCTGCACGTCCCTGCAGTGATTCCTCGCCGTGCACACAGGTGTGTTTCGCATATTATACGAAAATAAATTGATAAATACATCGTAGTCGTATTATAGTAGTCTTAGACGTGATGTAGAACAAAACCGGCATATACCGCAATTCAACGTGCAGTCGAAACAATAACGGATAATAAATTTATACCAGCGAGCATGTGTTTGTTTTTTTCCCTTTTTTTTAAACGAATATTTATATATTATTTTGTACACCAGCACAGTCGATTGTCGTTGTTCAGTTCATATTCGCGTATTTCTTTGTTTCATATTTATTTTTTCTTGCGTGTGTTTCAGGACCGAATTGGTAAACGGCCAAACTCCGTTTGTTCTGAGCGGATCGCACTCCGCCAAAAACTACATAGACAATAGTCGCGACGGTGACCATTACCACGGACGGCGGCGGTGACCACTACCGCGGTATAATAATGTCGTCTTACTCGGCGACCGGTGGCGGCGGCGGTGGCGGCGGTGGTGTTGGCGGGCATACGGCGGTACCGCCGACCGGCGCTGTCCTAAACACGCCCGACGTGATCAACTCGATCATGGACATAATGAACCCGTTCGAACGCCATTACTCGAACGGCTCGCCCGCGTCCGAAGACTCGTCCGGTTCCACCTGTTCGGCGGTGTCCCCGCCACGGATGCAGAACATCTGCACCAGTCTGCTGATCAAAGAGGAACTCAAAATGGCCATCCGGTCCAAGCAAAGAAACGCCGTGGCGGCCGCGACCGCCACCAACGCCGAGAATTCCCCGGCGGGTAACTGCTGCAGTAGCGTGTCCGCGATCGCCAACGTGGGATCCACGGCCTCGGCTGGTTCCGCTGCCTCGTCACCTGGTTGCGGACAAGCGAAAAGACGGCGGACCGACGAGGAGTCGCACGGAGACGACGACGACGACGACGACGTGTCGTCGCACGGTGAAGGGGTAAGTCGACGAATAATTAATACCTAAACGCGATGGAAGAGGTACGTCGAGGTATGTCTGCGGTTGAAATAACATAAAGGTCATTGCATATAATCTATAATTCCATCTAGGGTATTACGTCGAAAAGAAGAAAACAAAATGTGGGAAAACGCAAAAAAAAAAAAAACGAAAGCGTTTAGAGGTGAAATATAAAAAAGAAAATCCAAAAAATAAACCGATCAATACGAAAAGTAGGAAAAATTATTTTTATCGAAATATTATTATATATATTCAGTTTTCAATTCTGAGCGGAGCAAGTCAATGATATTTATTTTTATTTATTCTATGAACAAATTTTTTCGATCCGAACACTCGTTCCAATCGTTACATGCTTACCCATTTTCCGGTAGCAAATTTTCCAAATAATTAGTCAATACGTAAATAAATACTACCAACGAAGGATGTAAAATCTGAAAACACGATTTTACCGAATTCAATATTTGTTATTTCTTCGTAATTCCGAAAAATTTACATCGAATATATAATTTAGTACTATTTTATTTATATAAATATTATTCACAACTCCACAAGTACTCAAATTATAAATACTATTTTGACGTTGAACTTTTTTAAATTTATATTTATAAGAGCTATTTATACAAATTTTTGATTTTGAGATTTTTAATTCCTAAAGGCTAAAAAACGTAACTTTGGGTTTTAAGACCAGAAAATTTAATACAACTCTAATTATATTAAAAAATATATATATTTTTCTAGTCATTTAAAATTTGTATTACTTAATTATGCAATGTATTCGAATTTGGGGTAAAATGGGTCTAAAGACTTGAAATTTTCACAGAGTACCTATACTTATAAAACTTATTAACTTATTGTATTACGTAATTATTTAAAAAAAAATTATTGCACATTTCTCAACATTTTTATTTGATGCATCGTATAAAGGAAACTATGGTGTGTATCTCCCGTTATTAAGGGATATAGTGTATATTATTTTTATATTGTCCCTGTGCATATTTTATTAATAGCTAATTTCCTAATTTCCTAAATACAAAACGATTATCTTTTTCAACAATACCATATTGCATATTTCAACCATATATGAATTTCTATCAATAAATCGTATACTAAACATGGATGTTATTTGTAAACATTATATATATGTCCCAAGAACTGGAGCTCAACCAAGTTCTTTATAATCATCCGTCTACTAGAAATTTAAATTAAAAAAAAATAATAATGGTTTTTTATCATTATCGACAAAAATTGAATATCTAATACACTCATATTCATTGTGTACTGGTTTGTCGAAAAATACGTATAATATATAGCTATAATCAATGAATCAATGTATCACTATATTATGAACTTTGGCACCAGTCACTTGTACGTGGGGTACAAATGACTTGTCCAAATACGCAATTTGACTCAGTCGGGAGAATGTATAGGTGTGAATAAACAAAAACGAGTTCATGTGGCGCGAGCGCGTAAAAATAATTTATTAGAAATGCGATGAAACAATAAATGAATAATTACACGATAAATGAAATGGTCGACGTCGGGATAAACGCGGTACGTTTAGGCAAATGCCAAGAAGTCGGATGTCGGACGCGACGGTCGAAAGTCGTGTTGTCGTATTGTATGGAGGGAAAAAAGATCAATTGAAACAAGGAACATACATAAATAAATCACAAATACAATAAATAATGATTTATACAAAACAAAAATGGTAACTCTGTTAGTGGTGGCATGACGAAATAACATGGTATGTCAGCAACTGAGTTCTACGCATGGTGTCTACGTCACTCGGTCCACTTACCATAATTATTATTGTTATCTACTATTTATTTTGATTTAACATGTTCAACTCTATAAACATTAAACCTATTTATACATTACTATATTGAAAAGACTGCAGACACGAATTAAGATAGTATGGATACCTGACGGCATATAATAATCAGCTATCATTCTGCCCTCAAAGTGACTCCCTTAATCAGTTGTTTGTGGAAACGTACAACTAGCGCTTAATATCATACTGGTGACATCGAATTAAGATCGTAAATAATAATATAAATAAAAAACAACCATAATTATAAGTACGAATTATACACGGCTAATAGTCAAATAAATACTATTTGTATATTATTTACCTACTTCCTCGTATAGGTTATCAATAAGAAATCAGAAGTATTGTGCTAGGTATTGATAAAGATGAATAGTATATAAATATACTAAAATATACTAGGTATATAGGTACCTAAATAGTTACAATTAAATTTTGATAATTTTCACGTTTTAAAAGAGTCAATGGCGGGGGGGGGGAGTGAACACCCAACCGCCCATGTCCATGTGTACACCAATGATTTAAATTATATAAATACCTATCTAAATAATATTACAGCGATTAAGCGCTATATAATTTGTAATTCGTATTTCGTAAAACTTGTCAGCTATTCTATAAGAAATGGGACTCTATACTATAATAGTTTTTATTGAGTATGGACACACTAGACATGTAGAACATTTGCCACTGGATCGTTAATTGAACTAGTCCAACTGGTGACTGTGAGGAGTCAGTTTGGATTCACATAAATACACTCCGATGGGTATCCATACTATCTTAATTCGTGACTGCAGATAAGACCTAGTTGCGTCAGAATTTCTTAGCTTCTATGATTGATAAAAAATTATATTTCATTCCATGACAAGTCGTACCGTTCTCAAATTCGTTATGTTGCTGGCATACCATGTTATTTCGTCATGAGTGGTGATATCCGCCGTATCACCACAGTACTATAAGTACAATGTCGATATTCAAATACGATATCGCGAACCACCCGCGCCTCGCGTCTGAACGTCTACCGAGTAACTAGCTGGCATAAAATCTATGTTCTTATCACACGTACACATAATATGCACCTATTGCACCTGTAATACCTGTTTAGTAGGTATATATGACGTACGTATAATGTAATATAGGTATATACACATAAATATACGATAATCACGTCTGTTGACTGCTCGGTATGTATTATCGCCAGTCTGCAGGTCGTATGCACGCGCCTGATATCGGTTTTTTTTTATTGTCAGTTTTTCGACTTTTTTTTCCCTAGTAGAATTTTAGCACGCGTTTTTTGACAACGATAACTCCAAGATAATAGTAGTTTTTTAAGTACGAATAAGCCTACAAAACGAATTAAAAAAAAAAAAAAATAGCCCAAATAATTCAAAGGGGTCATTATAGAGACCGCGGGTACGATATTACGAGGGATTTTGGACAAGCGTGTGTTTATAACACACACATGCCGTAACTAATTTTCGCGGAGTGCTTATACTCAAAATCACCAAAAATGAGGTCATTAACTACAAAGCTTACTTATAAAGTTAACGGTAATCTTTTATAGTTAATTATTTTTGAGAATGCCCATAAATCCATTTTAACGACGTTAAAAACAAATTCACGCTCCTCATTATCTGTACAACTTCTCTCTTTAGTATTCGTCTAGACATCAGTGATGATTAAATACTACTGTTGTCATATTTCTATTTAAAATTACGGATTAAACTACAATAAGGAAGTTTCACTTCCATAATACTCCATTTTGCTTATCAAAATTTTGTCCGACTACTTCTTTATAGGCTGCAGGTTGTGAGAAAAACGCGGTCCATTTAGATAATATGTTTCCAATTAGTCCAAATTATGCCAATGGACTGCAGATAAAATTACACGTTGTGTGTATGTGTACACATGCAGTGATAAGAGTGTTTGCTTTTTTTTTTAGTTAACAGCCGAAGACGAAGAAAGGAGGAGACGTCGGAGGGAACGCAACAAAATAGCAGCCACCAAGTGTCGATTGAAGAAACGGGAAAAGACAACGAATCTAATGCAAGTGAGTACCTATCTATATACACATACATACTCGTAATACGGTCATACTAGATTTCACACATCTTGAAAAAAATACTAGTTTACGCAAAACAAAAAAAAAAATCTTTAAAAATGTATTTTAATATTAATAGATACTTGTACGAATATTTGAGTAAAAATATATTCAAAATATCCTTTAAATATAGGAATTTTTTTTAAGTCATAGCAAACAAATAAATATATTTTATGAATTACACTATACGTATTTACGTAATAACTACACTTTATATAATATATTTGTTATCAATTATCATATTTTGATTTTAAGCTAATTCATTTTTACTTAATATACATATAGATATCTACCTATTTTAGCTATTAATAAATTATTCAGCATAATTATATTCAGATATTTATTATATTCAAAACATCGTTGAAAATACTTCTAAAATATATTTAGAAATTAATATAGTTACTTAAAAAATATGTATTTGAAATACCATCGAAATAGACTTTAAAAGTATTTGAATATTATTATCCAAAATTCAAATATATATCTCCTACTTGTATTTGAATACTTATTATCCCAAAAAACAATGTTGTTTTCGAACATGAATAAATCACAAATTTAAGTATATTAATCAATACGTATTATTATTATCTTTATCGTGTATATTTTAATGTTTTCCTTCACATACAAATACAATACACGGCTAATGGATGTATTACCTATACCATTGATTATATATTATAATATTATATAATATATAATCAATGCCTATACTTACTGTAAAAATCTATAGTATCTACTGAAAACGAAAAACTTTTCGGCGCATTTCATATTTAAGCTGCACCAGACATGACAGCAAAAAATAAATACATACAAGTAATATCTTAGATCAGCGTTTCTCAAACTGTGGTACGCGTACGTGAATGAAAGGTCGCATGGCGCTAAAACGGAAAATAAATTAATAAATATACGTTTTCAATTGTATTCGAAATAGATAAATATGAAAATAAATTTAAAACAATATTAATTACGTATAATAATTATTCTTTACAATGTAGTACCTAAAATGTACGTTGTACATTTTTATTATTTCGAATCACGGAAAATACGTCAATAAACTATAATCGTTGACACACACGCAGTGCACATACGCATATAATTTCTGATTATTTTATATACGTATGCATTTAATCATATTTTTTCATTAAAATAATAAAACAATAAAAATCATTCTATTTTTATACATTAGTGATACGCAACTTTTTAATAATACGCATGAATGGTACGCGAAAAAAAAAGTTCGAGAACCGCTGTCTTAGATTATTTCAATCAGTACCTTACTTGTTTCTTATTATAAACAACCGATTCGCCCAAAACGCAATAATCGTAGTAATTCGTGTAGGTATAAGAATTTGACGATTCTTTGTAGTGATTTTTTCAATATATTTTATAATGACGAAACACGATATTTGAACTATGCATGTGTTTTTTTGTTTTTTTAACAATTTTTAGAAACTTAACTTTTAAAAAGTTAATTGTTTAATTATGCATTAATTAATATGTGCATGTTGTTAATATTTTCAATTCTGTACATAACGTCCAGTTTTAAGTTAAACGTGTGGACGATATGAATAGTTAAGCTTCAAGTCTCTGTAATAAAGATGATAAAAAAAATATTAAAATGCGCGCTTTCGAGTCATATTGTTTCTCCGTGGTCGTATATACGCAAACGAGCAATGGCGGCTCGTGTGTAATGGCGACGGGGTGCTCGCCTCCCTCTAAAATTATAGCAAATTATACTCATTAACAAGTTAGTATAATTAACAATTATTTATATTTACATTGTAATGCATTTTCAAGATATTATTATTGAAAGTAAAAATTGTTTTCCGCTGTCATGAAAACACTATAAGGTAATCAGAGTTTAAAAATATATGTAGGTAATAGCCACGGTTGAAATAAATACTTACCCACTATTCATTTGAGTAACCAACAGCGCTCGGCGCTGGGACGACGCTGACAATCGCCCGTCATAACTATACGATCAAAACACAAAAACATATAGGAGAGGGAAGTCGGTAACGATGCGGATACGAATCGTCGCCCGACATGCATGTGGAATTGTTCACAACTTAACTACGGAACAATACGGAATAAGTTACTGTGTATACGCGTGCACATTTCTATAATTTCATTATTATTGGTGTAAATTATATTATTGTAATATAGAAGATAAAAATTCAGTATCTCATGTTCACAGAAAATTGAAATAAAACAACTTGGAAGACCCGTTTTAGTGAGATGATAAAGATAGACGCTTAAATTTTGAGTATAAAACGTATACCTATAAGCTTTAATATTTTAGGTAATTTGCGGATTTTGTAAAACGTATTTATATATTAAATTTTTTTTTTTTTTGTATTTTGGTTTAATAAATATCTTTGAAATTGGTACATACCTAATGTTATTATATTGTATTCTACGCTTTTCAAAAGTGAGCAGTTTTTAATGGGCCCTGCCACTTTCAAAGTCCACGAGCCGCCACTGCAGTGAAACGAGTTATTCGCTCCTCCGTTTTTATTTGTAATTTGATTACGATAAACATAACAACGTAATATATTCTACACGAACCCGACAACACGCGGGGACATGGTCGGCTATTGTCTTATCTTCTTGGGAGAGCGCGCGTGTGAAGATGGCTGATGGCCAAGTCCATTGTCACCGACACGTGTACTCCACCAACAGCTGCAGTAGTATACTTGTTGTTGCACTATAATAGTATAGTATATATTATCATAACGTATGCATGTTTGTCAGGGACGTGTGTAAAATTTATGTCATCCTACCGGTCACAAATTCGTATGCAGTCGCTCGCGGGCAATATAATACGTGTACAATCGTCGCCTACGCCTACGCCAAGTGTCGTCGAATGGCGGTCAGAAATAGAATATCTCCGATTTATTTCATTGTGCACCCGAGGGTTATCTGCAGGAATCGGCGACCAGACGGCCAGAGAGACGGGTATACCGATAGTCGTGTGGCTTCACGTGTATATAATATTTAGACGTATGGCACATGTGTATATGAAAATGCGGTAGCTATAAATTATTATATATTATTATTATACTGTTGTGTACGAATGAGTGTCGGAAAAAAGGGATACGTGGCCGGAAACTATACGTTACTACTACGTAGCCTAGAAGACAAAATATGGTCGAACAGTATCGCACGTGCGAATAAATTATACGTCCAATCGGTATTACAGTATAAGTGATATTATATTTACCAGTCGCTACATACACCTATAATAATTCACTATTAGTTTTCGACTACGAAAAAATCGACTTTTTCGTACACCGTATTATGATAAGCGTTTGAAACGATTTGAACTAAATATATTTTACATTTGCGTATAGGTTCATTTTCATTAGAATAAAGGTAAATACAGAAAATGAAACGTTTTTATATGTTATATACATGAAACCATCGCAAAACGAATATCTTAAAAATATTATTATTATTTATTATTTTAATGCAGCTAGTAGGAGGTGAAAGCACTTTGCTCGTCGAGTAGCATACTATTAGTAATGGACAGTGCCGTATTTTTAAAGTTTTTCGAGATCACTGTGTTTAGGAGTAAAAATCTCCTATAGTGACAGACATACGATCAAACTACACACTAATGGTGATTAAGGGGTGAAACTCTTACTCCCACCATTGTGGTAGATAATACTTTTTCGGAGTATTTAATCTGCATTTTAAATATTCACTTTATCAAAATTGTTAACATTAAATGCACTTAATTTGCATATCATTAGAACATTTTTGTAAAATATTTTTACATCACTTAGAAAAAATGTCTAAATTTAGGTAGTAGGTATAAAATATAAAAACGAGTGACAAAATTAATTTTTCAACATTTCTCCATCAATACATTTTTTTCTAACAATAACATTTTTAAAAAAACGGTCAATAGATGGTGGTTTTTATTTTTAAAGATATTTATTGGCAAATTGAAAATAATTTAACTGTAAAGTTTAATATATTTAGGATAAACTGCAGGTTAACAGACTTTAATAGGAATACTACATGCAAAAAAATTAGAGGATCTAAAATAAATAAATAAACATCATTATAAAACCATAGATCAAAATCTAAAATATACTATTAGTATCCACATTACCGCAATTAGGACCTTCTCGAATTTGCGTCAAAAGGAATGTTCATATTGAAACACGTAGTTTTAATTTATAGTACTATATTATAGCACAATATTATACTAATAATATTATAAAATATATGTAATTTATAAACCGTAGCATAATAGTTAGTTCATCGTGTTATTTAGGTATATCATATGATCATTTGACATTTAATTTTTGTATAGGTACTTTTTATGACTATGTAAGTTAGTTTTAGTGACTGGTTAATAGTCGTATAATCACATAGAATCATTATAACACATATTTGTATGCATTTACATACATTTATTCTGATTGATTGTATATTGTATGCTGAGTATAAGTATAGAATATCTACATTTTTTCATAACGTTTTGATTAAAATTTACAAGTATAAATTATTTTTTTTTTAGTATTATTTTTGCATACATTGACATTATAGATGACGTTTTTTAATCATACTTATTTTACTATTTTAGGAACATATTTCGGCATATTAGACATAATACCTATACACTAGTGTTTTGACTATAAGAGATATTGTTCAATATATACGAAAATGTCCAATGTACAATAAGGTTTAATTTTCGAAATTGTCCAGTACCGATCACATCCAACGATATATAAACGTCCAATGTATAATAATAAGGACCAATTATTTACGGAATTGTCCACAATTGTCAGTAACTCCAATATATGAAATTATCCATATTAAATTCTATGCTATATAATAAGTCATATAAAATAATAAAATACCTACACATGATGTAGGTATGTTTTTTTTTTATTAAAAATGTTGTTTGTATACTACTGTCATTGTCATTCGGGTTAGAATAAATTTGTACCTATATAAAATTGCTATTAAATAATTTGTATACCCACTTAATACTATTCTTTCTAATTGTTGTTATTTTACAGATCAATACCTACTTCAGAAATCAGAAGTAATTTATATTTTTAGTGTAAAATTTTCATCTAAAAACCCGTTTATTAATGCATTTTTATGCAATATTCGAGCATTTTTTTTTAGTGCAAGTTTTTCGTTAGACTAATAAGTAATATATTGTATTTCATCATTTTTTTACTGCTTAGGTATTCGTCTTTTCTTTTAGTGCATATAATATATCATATATACAGATATATAAATCACCAATTTGTCCTATTTCTATCTATGATTTTGTAAATTTAGATATTTTAAATGGAGATAATATGTATCTCCCTAACTCCCCTGACTAATCTGCATCGGCAGGACTTATACGTCTGCCTGGCCAAGTCTATTATGGTATAGGTAGTACCTAGATATATAATATAGTGATGACGTCTATGATATAGCTGCACTTTTCGTTTACCATGCGAAAGTAGGTTACACGCGTTATTTAATTTACCTACTACATGCAATGTGCATATATCACGCGTGTACCTAACCTTAAACACAGATTCTCCGTAATCATGTATAATAACGCGTTCATTTATCCCGATACGCTGCACAGAATTCACAAGGACTATTGATTTTGCCATATAATAGGTTTTACTATCACAGATTTCAGGGAAATTGAACTATGTACGTGCATTTCACATAGTCAGTAATCTACTAGGTAGAACTACTCGCTATATTGCTTCCATTATAATTTATAATATTGGTACAATATCCATTGCACGGCAGAAAAAAATAGGCAATTACTTCAGCGGTACAATCGAATTTTAAATTGTATTTTATTTGTCGTCAGTTTATTTACATTGAGTTTTGTTTTTGTCTTCTATTTTTATTTTTACTATTTACCGTGGAATAATATTTGACTATCACCGTGAACCCGAGTGATCCGCAGTAAAACAAAATTTTTTCTTACTCCGTTTACTTTTTTTATAAGTTCGTGTAGACAACAAAACATCGAGCGACTTTCGTTATCTGACGCGACCTCAGAAGATAGTGTTTTTCTCAGAAATACGTTCTCTTGATAAAACTGGTATTCGAAGTTCGTTAAACCTCTCATGATAGTACCTATAGAATAATATATTATAAAACACACCAATTTGTACACTAAACCTGTTTATCCCTATTTAGAATAGGTGGATTATTGTGTAATGACCGATAAATTATGGTCTTAGAATATCGTTTTAACAACACTGTAATATATTTTACAAGTTATGATACGCGTTAATACAAAAAAAAAACAATTTCGCTTAAGTGGCGGTCTATCAAACGTGCAATAAAACGAATTATTTCTACGTCTCGACTCTCAATTTCTAAGCGAACCGTTTATATTGGTCTAGTAATTATTAATATATATATACTATAAAATAAAATTAAATAACCAAACTATATAGCCGTGGTCAGTTCTAGAAGATCGAAATATGTGCAGCAAATGACAAGACGTATTGCGGATCTTGAAATCCGTCACGATCGGAATAATTCGATATGTTGTAATAATAGAGATAGTTAGAAATAATTTTGTTGGAAAATTGTTTTATTCGTCTAATTAAATATATAAACTGTCGAATTACTATCGCAGTAATAATTATTATTGTCGGATGCCACATTTATTACAAAGATTTTCTTCGGGAAACGTTTAGTTTTAACTTTTTAATATAAAAATCTTACCACTGCGTTGTATAAAAAATTTATGTTTGTAATGAATTTTTATGGAAGGAAATATATTTTTTAGCCAAAAATCGAATACGTTTAATGATTTTGACGTAGGTATCTAATATATAACTAGGTATATTATTGAAACTATAACGGTGGATATATGATTGTATAATCAAACCAATTTGTTTAAAAAAAACACATCTAAAATCATATACGAGTACAAACTGCAGCAAGTGCAAATGTAACTAAAAAAAATACTTACAAATACAGGCATACTTCATAGAAATACAAATGCGTTGATTTAAAACTATCTATGTGTCACAAATTAATTTAAACGACCTATTTTAGTATCTGTAAGCCACATTTATAAAGGTTACCCGTTTTCATGCTCATTTTATGTTCAAATCAGATTTGAAAACTGATGAACTGAAATATATTTAATTTAGCTTGTATATATAAAAATTTTCCGGTATATTTAATGCAAACGGGTGACGGAAATAAGAGACCATTTTTTTTTTTTTTTTTGCGAAAACGGGTCATGTTCATTACCAATCCATATAATCTTAGTTTATGATAATTCATAATTCTTACTCTGAACTGTTGTATAATGGATTTGAATTAATAATGGAGGCCGTAAATAAATGTAATACATCATTATTGTCTAATGTTCCAAGGATTTCGGTACTGCGAAAGTGATTATAGTGACACTGTTCATCAGATTGCACGTGATAAAATAAATAAAATGTAGTTTTCGAATTGTTTACTAACACTTAGATTACAAAATTTTTGACAAACAGTGTGACTATAATAATGCGTAACATATGTTTCAAAAATAAATGAATATTTATGATATTTTAAATTGACCGAAAGTGTCCATTCTGATTTGATTTGTTTTGTAGAACTAGCTTCATCTGAGTAGGTTTTATACAAATCAATTTTAACAGGTTACCCATTATAATATATATATTATATACAGTATTTGGAATGAATGCATTCATGTAAATGCATTCCTTTTTCGTGAATGATGAATGCGAATGCATTCAATTTATAAATTATGAATGATGAATGTAAATGCATTCATTTTATTAACGAATGTGAATGCAAACGAATGCATATTATTTACATTCAAAAAATATATATTTTTTTTAAATTCTCCTTTCTTTATTCAAATTGATGACCGTCTTTTGTTAATGTCACAATTTTTTTTTTTTTGTCGAAAAGTTTTTTTTGACATAATGTATTATCTTGGTGTAAAATGAGAATTAAATAGATGCACACAATATATGTATTTTACATACCTACTATAGCGTGGAGTAGGTATCACAATTCACAAAATATGAATGTTTAACAACGAATATGAATTCCACGTTTTTTTGATATAATACAAATGTGATATAGGTATTATATAGGTATTATTAATAGTATTATTGTTGTTGTTGTTTAATATGATGTTATACTCATTACCCATACATACTATCTTTGTTTATAACCGAAAATAATGCAGAATTTTGCATTACTCGAATGACAACTGTGGACCTAAAGGTTAAAATAAGGATTAAAATCATCATAAAATTTTCAACACGTTTCTTACGCTATTTTGCAAAATTTTGACTTAAAATATATATATATTTTTTTTTTTTTAATGCAATGAATGCATTTTTGATGGCATTCATTTTTTTAATGAATGTGAATGTGAATGCATTCTATTTTAAAATTAATGTTCCAAATACTGATAATATACACATTACACATCAGCTACCTGCATCTTAAAACCAGACATTACTTTATGGTATTGACCGGTGTATTTACGTTTTCAGGAATCTGAAGTATTGGCGACAAAAAACGACGATCTAAAGACGGAGATCCAAAAGTTAGAGACGCAGCGGAACGATCTGATGAAAATGCTCGCCTCGCATCCTTGCGTCAGGGTGCATCCACAGCAGCATCCACAACAACACCAACAGCTGCAACACCATCAACAGCAGCAGCACCATCATCACCAACATCAACACCATCATGAACTGCAGTACACGGTGGAACCATACGGGAACGACCCGTACCATCAAAACCATCACGCTGTCAACGTAGCCGCCGAGCCGCCGATTATCAAAGACGCCATGTTCAACGGCGGCGGAGGATACTCGGCGGCCGGCCAATCGTCCGCTTACCACCGAACGGCCACTACTACGGCCGCAGCCGTGGCCGCCGTCCACTATCCTGTCATCGGCAGTGGCGGTATCACTATCAGTGGCGGCGGCGGCGGTAGCGCCTACACGTCGTGCGTGGATGATCTTTACGGATACAATAAAGACTTGATCGCCGGTGGAAACGGCGGACCGCCGGATTTAAGTCATCAGTACTACGACCAAGGTATATGTTAGTATACCGCGTATTGTTTTATGATTTTAACTCTCCCCTGCCAACCAAATTCCGATTTTAAAATATGGAATATTTTTATATTTTATATTTGTACGCTATACACACGACATAGACATATTACAAACTAAATGGACTACTACGCCTTCCTCGTCTCATTTCCATTAAGACTCACAGACAATATGTGATAAGCAAAACGTTAATATAATGAAAGAAAAACTGCCGTACCCATATTACCAGTTAATCAATTCGTTATTTGTGTGTGTATATTCTGATTGTTATCATTATATATTTTATAACACGAACTAAGATTATCTGGACTGGCAACGAGATGGCAAGCTGGTGGTAGTTGTTTTGAAATGGAATTTCGTATAAATGGGAATGATTTTGCGGGCTGAAGCGTTCTTAGAATACTTTTTCAGTACTAAACTAACAAAATCTATCACGGTCTTACTTGAATCGTTCGTTCAGGGGGCCACTCATTATAGCAGAACATAAATATCGCTTCGGTTTAAAATCCCCCCCTGCCCCCCATGAAAACTCCATATTAAAACCTGACGGCAAATAATGGCACCGTTGCCGGTCCATACAACCTTAGTTCGTGATTCAAAACAATAATGTGATAACAATAATAGTTATTATACAAATCATGAAACAAACGAGTCGAAAATTAATTATTACATCGCATAATATCTCTTTTTGCTAATCAAATTTCATTGAAATGGAAGTACAGTCCATTTAGTTAATAGATCCATGATATATTCTAATATATATAGCTAGTATATATACCATAGGTTATAATATGAAACCAAGTTGTAAAATATTCAGGTCATAGAACAAAAATTGTTTAAATATCTAACGTAATGTTTTATGCTCCTGATTACGGTACGATTCGAAACAGCGTGACCACATTATCGAAATTACATTTGCCAGTAAATATTTTATAAGATATTAAATTAACAGATACTCTTGTAAATTTCATAATAACAATAACGTCGACGAATGGGAAGATTTTCGTATTTTATTCACTGATCACACTGATTCTATTTGCGGCAGACGGTGATCTAGTGCACTGTCTCTGATTTTATATTGTAATTTGAGGTTGTACCTAACACATGTATCTATTTTTATAATAAAATGTTTATTATTCAAAAATTTAATATCTTGTTGGCTTAATTATTATGTGTGTATAATTAGGAAAACAATTTTTCAAAAAAATCACTGATAATATTATTGCTGTTATTATTATTATTATTATTATTAATAATTACGAGTACTAGTTACCGTATTTTTTTTATATACACATTGTTACTATATTATTATTATTATTATTATTATTACTATTATTACTATATTTGATGCAAAATCTGTAAAGAACTGCAAATAAAAATACATAATATATTTTTGGTATACATTAGGGTATTTTTTCGACATTGATTACTATTATATACGAATAGTAATTACATGCAACTATTATAAATAATATATACTATACAATCGTAATTATATTGAATTATACGATGTTTATATTCTCTTTGGCGGTAATACCATTATTTTTTTGTAATATTTATTTATGTTTAATTGGTATTTGAACGTATCATTTATATATGTATAACGTTTTATTACTGAACTGTTTTGTATTATTTATTTATTATTATTACTATTATTATATAATGTTAATATTTTATTTACTTGTTATCATTCAAATGTTAATTACAATTTGTAATTTTTATGGACGAAAATTATACACGAGTTGTTATTTTTACAGATCATGAACTTCATTTGTTACATTTTATTTTTTTGGATTTAATATATAGACAAATTATAATTTTACCATTTTACCATATCGATAATAATTAAGATATAAAAATATATTACATGTCTAAAAATGTGGTTAGAAATAAACAACTTCGAAGAGCCCACTCTGAGACCGTGCTAAATACACGGATTCTATTTTTCTAAACGTATTTTAAACAATAAACTATAATTCCATAAAAAAAATTTAAAACAATTTTTTAACATAACTTAAGTATAGTACTTATGTATAGAAACCTAAAACCAACAAAATGAATTAAAATTATAAATATTCATATCGGTAACCATGGCAACGAATTGTAGGGACAGGCGGACATACGGGCACTAGTAATACCTAACAATATCTTCGAATGTGTTGTTGATGTCTAGGTTACCGTTTTCCTAGTACTAGGTATATGTACGGACGATCAATTTTCAAATCAACAATCTGTTTATAACTATATGGCAACGAGTCGATGATTGGACGGACAAACGGACAAAACGATGATATAATAGGTGTCTAGAGTTATGTTAAGAAACCTAAAATGACTATAAAATTACTGTATATTTCGTCAGATATACCTATATACCTTATACTATTTAAGTTAATTGTACCAACATTAAAGTAATATCTTCAAGTTATCTCTTTAATAACTTAAAGTTATTATTAAATGCAACCTAATAATGCACTCCGGGGTAGACTAAATAATTTTTAAATAGTGTACATTGATATGCCTTAGCTCAACGCAGGTGAACCAAATTACAAAATATAAAAACAAAAAAATGTTACCGAATAAATCACATAACCCAAAACACGAATTATTTCAAACATTAAATTTTTTAAACGAAGCGATAAATGAAATTATATGTATTTTTTACAACTAATATGGTAACATAACATTTTAAAACCCCACCTTTGTCCGCTTCTTTTGCAAAAAATGCCATTCACAACTTTGTTCTCCCGTCAAATGTCTATTTTTCAGTTGATGACGTCTACAATTGCCTATATTCCCTTCGCAATAAAAAATCTGTTGGTTCTGATGGTATCCAAGGGGATTTCCTTTTTAAAATTCGATCCATCATTGCTGAACCTTTATGGCTACTATTTAGACGTTCAATCGACTCGGGTACCTTCCCAACAGCCCTCAAACTTGGCTCAATTAGACCAATACTTAAGTCTGGGGATCCTACAGATGTCACCAACTATTGTCCAATAACTATCCTATCTCATTTATCCATATTATTTGAAACACTTATCCTAAACTCGATTCGCTCTTCAATAAATAATATCCTTGTCGATGAACAGCACGGATTCCGCCCAGGAAGATCAACTATCACCTGCAATCTTTCCCTTCATTCATACATATTTGATTCTTTCCGCGACAGCTGTCAGGTAGACGTAATATACACCGATTTCTCCAAGGCCTTTGACTGTGTCGATCATCACCATCTCATATCCACATTAGACTCCTTAGGCATTGGTGAGCCCCTTCTTTCTTGGCTTCATTCATACCTAGTAAACAGAATCCAATGGGTAACTGTCTCCTCTGCCTCTTCTGACTATTTCACTCCCACTTCTGGCGTACCACAAGGTGCTGTCCTATCTTCACTACTTTTTGCCCTATTTATAAATTCTGCTCCTTCCATCCTTCATCATGCTAAACTCCTAATTTTTGTCGACGATATGAAAATATTCTTCCGAATCAAATCCATCTCCGACTGTCAACTTCTTCAAAATGATCTTCAACGATTAGTATCTTGGGGTGATTCTTTAGGCCTTGTTCTCAACATCCCCAAATGCTCTGTTATGACCTTTTGTCGCTCCAATGCATCAATTACATATTCTTACTCTGTTAAAAATACCCCTTTAAAAATTTCAAATAATTCTGTAAAGGACTTAGGTTTTACTTTTACACGCAATCTATGCCCAAATATGCATATCCAGATGATCTGTTGCAAGGCTCTTAAGCTGCTAGGTTTCATTAATGGAATCTCATCAGAATTTCATCTACTCTCTCTCCTCTTAAAACTATTTTTTGCTCTCTAGTACGTCCCTTTCTCGAATATGGCTCTGTAATCTGGGACCCACTCACCGCTTCCACCCGGAATATGATCGAAAGGGTTCAAAGAAAATTCCTCCGTCACGCTGCCTATAAACTTAATGTACTCTGTCCTCCTCATGACTATACTCCAATCCAACGTCTTCTCTCCCTGGAAAGTCTCGCTGATCGTCGACACTCAACTAACATATTATTTCTAACTAACCTACTTTCCTACTTTCCTCTAAAATTGACAGCCCCGATTCTCTATCCCAAGTTTCCTTCAATGTCCCTTGCCGCCGCACACGTTCATCTGCCCCTTTTCATATTCCTTTCTCTTCCTTAAACTACCATCTGAACTCTCCAATCATCCGTAAATCTCATCATCCGCCAATACTGACTCTTCTTTCACTCTTTAAAATAAGCTTAGTTTCCGTTAAGCATTCTATTTCTAATATTTTTATGATTTTCTATTTATAATTATTATGCATACATTCTATGCTTACTATTACTAATTATTATTTACTGTAACCAATGTACTCATTCCATATGTCACTGGGCCTTGGCTTGTATTCTATTATTAAAAAAATAAAATAAAATAATGTAACAATAGAATTTGGTGGTTATTCGAGCTACTTCCAGAGCGGTCGGATCGTTGCGTGATTCTATTCAACGAATGCATTCGTTACTTTTATTCGATCGTGTGTACCTGGCTTAAGGCTTGTAAAATCAGGTCCATCATGCCAGTACACAGACTTCAAAATTTTGAATCGGAGTTGAAAAAAAAAACACGTTTTGATTTTTATCATTTAATAATCACAACTAAAACATAATAGTTGTCACATATACGGGTAGAGATCTAAATTATAGTTGATTTAACTTCAAATAGGGTTACCATTTATTTATTTCCGTATGTGAGTAAGGAAGATGCGGATGATCGAGTTCTGTGGAAGTTGAGAACTAGAGTGGCCGACCCCTAAATAATTGTGAGAGAGGGCGAAGGAGAAAAAAAAATTTATTGCGTCATTTTGGCAGCACATCAGTCGGACAGGTAACCTTTAAAGAGTTTTTCTCTTTCTCCGTGGTTTATACCTCCGTAATTCCATAGAACTTGTCATAAAACACAAAATGTATGTTGTATGTATTATGTAGAGCTTAAATGCTTAATAATTAACGTTGGATCTAACTTTATGTTGGATATACTATATGTCCGTATACGTTCATAAATATACATTTCGTACCATAATATAAGCTTATAATAGTTTACATAGAGAAAAATTATGGAAGGCTACGATACAATTTAGAATTCCACAAAAATATGTTATTTGAATAAAAATGCAGTGTAACGATAAAACAATACCAACGCTTTTTACAGAGAATGTCGATGATTTTTGAAGTCAACTCAGGGATGTGTCAATGGAATGCACTCTCCCTCACATGTTTAACTATAGGAACCTAAAAGAGATTAAAAGAGTTAAAATCGAAGAACGGAAGTAATTTTTGAAAATGTATATTAGCGTATGATGTTGACATAAGTAGTTATTTTGGGCAACACCCAACAAAAAAGTTACATAGTGTGTTTAAAATATATTATAAAATTATAAATGAATACAAATCAGTAAAAATAGAATTATGCTCCTAAATTTATGGTTTTATCTATAAGAGACACCACTCTAATCTAAAAGTTACCCTAAGACAACGAAAAAAACAATAGTTTTCAACATTGATAAAAAAAACATTCGTTTAAACTTAAATTTTAAATACCTAAACTACATATTTTTTTGAATAATAAATATTCAAATTTTATGTAAGTAGAATAATATTGGTATTATATTTATATTTTTCAAGTATAATAAGTATAAAGTTAAATTTAAATGTCTATTTTTCTTACTTTTTAAAAAATATTTTGGCAACTAATTAAGAATATTGTAATTTTAATATTTATATCTGATAAAAAGTTAATACACGACTTCGACGATGAAAGTTGTAAAATATCATACTTTAAGAAATAAAAATATTTATTTAGCTGACTATGACCTTTGATTTGATTGATATATCTACTTTAAATTTGAATATTAAATATTCCCAAGTTTAATAATAATAAAGTAGGTACCTAAAATCTAATAATATGATTCATTGATTTTAGATTACCAAAACTACCTAACTAAATCAATATAAAAAAATAAGTAAATAAATAAACATTATTGTTAAACCATTAGCTTCCTCGCTCCGCTCAAAATCTAATACACCTATTAAGTTTTCATTAAAAAAATATTTTTGTTAAAAACTTGTTTTAAACGTGTTTTTCAACAACCTGATCTATAGAAAAGTATGATTTTCTATAATCCGACAATAAGACGAAAAAATGAATTGAATAGTACCTATGTTTAAGTTAATATTTAAAGTTACAAGTTTCACCAATATGAAGTATTATATCTATCTAGCCACCTATAATGGAATGTAATTTTTTTACTTTCAGATATTAACAATTGCTATGATGTTTACTTTGATGTCTGTCTTATTCTTAATCATGGCTGTTAGAAATAAGAAAACATAGATTTTCCACTAGTATAATTATTAAGGTGTTATCCGAAAAGAAATTGATTTACTTAATTCATCAGTTACCACATTGGTAAGCTGGGTACTATTTATTTTTCAAATAATAAAGTTTAAACTTTGTATACGATTTGAAGAACAGAATGTTATTATTTTTTTTAATTATTAAATATATTTATATTTATATTTAATAAAATAAAATAAATATAATAAAATCATAATAAAAATCAAATCATATAAAATGATATGATTATTGATTACCAATTTATAAAACCTATAAACAATAACATTTTAGTGATAAAAATACACAATATATGTATGTATGTATGTATGTATGTACATATACATGGTGTAATTTTGCTAAAATTGGTTAGTTCTCAATTACTTGCTAAATAAATTGTTTATTATCAATATACGTATACCTACTTATAGTTTGTGGAAACAAGTAATATTGTATGCTCATTTTAGATTCTGATTCAAAGGTTCGATAAAGTAAGTAGATAGTATGATACCTATGTATATTGCAAATATAATAATTAATCCGTCATAAAGTATTTATATCGGGCTAGTAATATGTATTATAAAAACTAATAAGTGCTAAATCCCGGTTTGTACTAAAATTGGATTGGTCCAGGCCTTAGAAAAAAAGAAAGGGCTGTACCGGTCATTTTTAAATTCTTAGAATTTTGTTTGGATCGGGCTTGGGCTTTCTTTTGTAAATTTGTCATGCTGAGCCGGGCCGGATTTCAAAAAAAAATAATTAAGGTCGGACCGAGCTTTTTAAATTTTTAACATTTTTTTCAGACCGGGCCTGGACTACTTTTTAAATAATAATAATAGTAATATATTTGTTAAGTAGGTATAAGTTATAAATCATTTAGGGTATCTTCAGCAATTTTATTATTACATGGTGATCCCTCAGAGGAGGCTCACGCAAGGTCAATTATTCAACTTTTTCATTATAAGAGGATATCAGCGCAAACAATTTTCATGTTAGCATTTCTCATTTATAACAACTTACAAATATGAAACGAAAATCAAATTATAGATAACAACATTATCTAGCGCTTTGCGGAGCTTTTTTACGATATTTTAATATTTTTAAGAGTTTTAGTTATTAAAAAAATTAAAAATGTTGAGTTTTTAACAATTTATAGAACATGTTTAAATACACATATCAAAAAACGACTCCGTGGGGCACTAGATAATTTTGTTCTTCGTTTCATGTTTCTAAGATATTTGTAAGTTGTTATAAATGAGAAATGCGAAAGTAATATTTTTAATATAATTTTATTGATTCATAAAAAACTACCATAATAAAAAATTATATAGTAATGGGACCAATTATTAGTAATTTTAAATATGCATTTAAATATTTTTCAATTGGAAGATTTTCATTTTTCTTAAAATATCTAAAAATTGCCTATATAGAACCCCTTATAAATAGCTGCGCTGACATCCTCTTAATGTTTGAAAATAAATAAATAACAAAATTAATTATTACGAAATGTGTATGTGTGTGGTAGAGCATAGGCTAATGAAGTTTAATTCTAAATAACAATATCCTTCATAGACACATTATAAACATCAATTTCCCTAATTCATCAAATACACTCCTGTCGATTGTTCGAACCAATTATACCCCGGGAACCATTCTACGCGTAATGGAAGGAAAGTCATAATTCATTAAGAGATATAAGGTTAACTGAATAATACCGTACAATCGAGCACCTATTAATATTTAAAATTGTGCAGTTATATTCCTATATAACGGTCGTTAACTTCTTATTATATATTTACACAGTTTTAACTATTTATTTATACCTATACGGGCTATACGTATTTATATCTTACATCTCTTTGTGTCATGACATTATATTATATAATATTATCATATCATATATATATTAATATACCTAATCTGCAATAATTGTCAAGTGTATTCATTATAGCTTCAGAATCGTTTTTTTTTTTTTTTTAGAAAGAAATGATTTATCATTTTATATCCATCATACTGTGGTGGATTTGGGGAGGGACGCAAGGGAACGGAACTACTCTTCATTTTTATTATGTTCAACAGCGTACCCCTTTATTTATTTATCAAGGAACGCGGAGAACGCAGTAGGTATCCATTTTAATTTTTATTTAACATTTTTTAAAAATGTAATTTTTTTGGAAAAATAGTAAAATCACGAAAACAAATGTTTTTTGTTCTTATCGCATAATTGGTTTTAAATAAAAAGCATGATATACAATATTAAATAATTGATCTTATAATCATATTGGTATCATAGGTAGGTAGGTAATAAATAATCTTCATTATCCTAAAAAGGATGGTGAAATATTGGCGAAATCAATGCGATATTGATAAATTTCTGTTATCTGGTAGGTAATTGTTTACATTTAATTTGCGATTTGCGATTTGCGTTCTACTTCTACCACTGATCTCTATGTTTTGGATTTTCCGTTGTCGTATAGTCGTTTTTATTTCGATTTTATTTTAGGTAAATGGAGTTTAATGGGAATATAAGCTTTCTGATAGGAAATTTATTGTAGTTGATACTTTAAAAAAAAAAAACAATTTTCCATAGAATCCTACATACCTATGTAGTTTTATTACGTAAATAGGAAATCTATACCAAATATGACCAATAATTTTTTATAGGTACATCAGAAAATATTAATGCCAGACTTGAAATGTATAAAGCATTATTATTTACAGCAGCATTGACAAATTGACGTATTGATGTGTAATTAACAAGATACAAATTTCAAAATTTTCTGACCACTTATCAGTAATTTATAAAAAAATGTGTTGAAAAATTATATAAAAACTACATTTCGTTCTACATTTACAGCTTCCTCGGTAATTAATTTAAAAGAAATAAATGTTGAATTTTTTTTTGATAGAGGAATGCCAAAAAAGCTTTCTTGAAAATATGTAACCCGATGTTGATGTAAAACAAATGTTGTATTTTTTATATTCTATTCATGCTATAATAATATAAAAATGTTTTTAAAAATTTCCCCGGTTGAGAAACTTTGAATATGGAGTGTGGGGGTGAAGTCCTCTACGGCTCACTTTTTCTCTAATATGTCCTGGAACGCTGATTTTTTAACTAGGCTCAGAGTCCGTCCTTATTTTTTTTTTTCAATTCAACCATGTATGCTACCTACCTAATGGGTGAACCCTCTACTGACCGGCTTTTTATCCATTTTGTTTTTGTAACAGTATCGATATAAAAAAGTAACAAGTAGGTACCTAATATAGTGTACTTGCATGTATTACTTATTATTTTATTTTTATAAAAAATAAATAAATATTTTTTGGAAGAAAATGAACAATGGAGGAAATTTATACTTTATTTGTGGAGAAAATGGATTTTTTTTTTTTTTTTTGGAAAATGGTCTTGTCCGTTATAACAGTTCTGCGTAAACATGTTTATTTAGTAATTAATATTGTGATTATATACGTTTAACAATAAAAAAAAATGCTACATACTGACAAGAGACCCTTTGTAAAACAGTTTTAAAATGTAATTATATAATTTTTAAATTGTTAAATATGATTTTTTTTTATATTTTAAAAATTTCATATACAGAACCATTTAAAACCTTAGTGTATATGATGTATTTTTAACCAGTCCGGTACTAGAGTATAGATAATAGAAGTGTGTTACGGTTACCACAATAGGTATACCTATAGAGTGCCTATATAGAGACTCTCTCTATATAGACACTCTATAGGTATACCTAGTAAATGTCACAAATATATTTAACTTATTATAATATTAAATATAACATTATG
Source organism: Pemphigus obesinymphae (assembly GCA_025469235.1). Taxonomy (NCBI): domain Eukaryota; kingdom Metazoa; phylum Arthropoda; class Insecta; order Hemiptera; family Aphididae; genus Pemphigus; species Pemphigus obesinymphae. Next base: position 100,098 of record JAIPRL010001013.1, read on the forward strand.
GAAAACGTAGGTACGTCATCGTACATACTATACATATGTAGGTAGGTAATACATAATGTTACCTATATATATTATTCATAATATAATATGTATTAATAAATTATTGTAATCGACTTTCGTTATTGTTCTACAATTTTAAATTTGTCTAAAAATCATTTAATTGAACTGTTTTTTTTTTTTTATCACGAACCAAAATTACAAGTGGTACAAAAAGCATTATGGTTCATAATTTATATTGTCCGACCGGATTATGAAGAGGTAGAAGTGCCAAACAAATTCTGGAAACTATCAAACGAATTACAAACTAAAAATGTGCACTGTCAGAACCCCAAAATTAAAAAAGGCGGGCCAGTGAAATGCACGTCAATCTATCATATCTGAGGATCGAAGGGACGATACAATGGACCAATTCTTCCACCCAATTAATAAATGATTACAAATGATTAATGAATGTATAATAATGTTAGACCTTTGCCGATAGTTAATAATGAACAAAAAATATAGGCGTTTTCTATTTCTAACGATCTATGATGATTCGATATAAGGATTCTGAAAACTGATCTGAATTTGCCGTGAAGTACCTATTCTTTAGAATGAATTTCCCACTTTTTAAATGTTTTCCTGAAATTTTTCGAATATTATAATTTAAGGGATTTAATAACCATTTAAAGGCATTCTTACACTAAATACATTTTAATTCAAAATATAGGTATATATTACATATGTGTTTTAGGTACCTAATTTCCTTTCCTTCTTTCGTAAATGTAATTAACATTTCTTTTTCTATGGACATTTAAAGTCATTCTTACACTAATTCTAAATGACCTTAGTGAGGAAAAATGTATTCATTCTTGTGGTATAGGTACATATACCAATAGAATAAAGAATACATCTACTCTAATTAAAAATCTGCGGAGTCCACAGCTGTCCAATTTTTTTTCAAACTTAAAATCAAATTAAATTTTAATTCAAAATATAGTTGTATAATGCATATGTGTATTAGGTACCTATTTTCATTTCTTCCTTTGGTAAATTTAATTGAAATTTCTTTCCCTATAGCTATAAAAATTAATTCTTACACTAGTCCTAAATGACCTCAGTATAGAGAAAAATGTATTTATTCTTTTGGTAATTATATTATTTATAAATACATAAATAATATGTGTTAAATAAAATTATAAATCTGTGACGAAAAAAATGAACTTTAGTTTATATTATTTAAGTAAATAAATAAGATAACACGTGTGGGCATTGGCATTACTGTGTAGACAGATCTGAAATCTAATAAAAAAGTTAAGTAAATTAATTTTGTTTTTTTTTTAATATTTTGTAACTTTTTGTTAGATTTCAGATCTGTATTTTACTATTATCATTAAATTTCTTGCAAAATTCTACTCTAAATTAATGTGTTACAGTATTTTTCGATTTTCTGGCGTCATTAAGCGTCTTTTAGCGCAGTGTTTCTCAACCTTTTTACTGTGGCGACCCCTTTTTGAATTTCAATTTTTTAGCGACCCTACATATATATTTTTTACATACTCGCGTAGATTATTGTTAATAATCAATACTATAAGTACTGTACACAAGAAATTTAATAGATATATATAATATTATAATTATTTTAAATTTAAAAAAACGTATACTAAATATTTAATTTTATTCTATAAATATATTTTTAAAC
>JAIPRL010001014.1:0-101743 GCA_025469235.1 Pemphigus obesinymphae
AAGGGAAATGCATGTTGTTGGTAAAAGGGGGAGGGGAAGACCGAAAAAAAAATGGGGGGATGTAATAGCGAGTGATATGAGGAAGGTGGGAATAAGTGAAGAAGATGCGGGAGATAGAGTTAAGTGGAAGTGTAGGACCAGGGTGGCTGACCCCAAATAGTTGGGAGAGAAGGCGAAGGAGAAGAAGAAAGACGGGATCCGGCACCATAAGCATACCATAGCTGGTATATTAAATTATTATATATACCTATTATACTTATATTTTTTATTGTTAATTTTATTCACATTTTTATTGTTGAGCCAAACTGGCTATGTGAATTATATTTTTTTTTTACTGTTAATTTTATTTATATGTTTAATGTTTATGTTTGATCCAGACAGGCTATTATTTAACTTTTCTTATAAATTTATTATCTATTAATGCATTATTGTTCACTCATTGTATAAAATACAGTCCACTCCATTTTTTATAAACACATTGGTTATTTATTTATTTATTTATTTAGAAATTACAACTCTTACAATTATAATCATATTGCGGAACAGTCCTGCCTGTCAAGTTTAATTTCAGGCATTTGCCGCCGCTCCAAGCTCTGTTTTCTTGAACGATACGCAGTTTACTATAGTAACTATAGTTAACTCGAGTTGAGTTTTCAAACGCACCCCTGTGGCAATTAGTTCGATAAGAATCAAAATGCACAATTTAAGATAACGCCCAATCACTGTAATCTCTTTTGCGATGGTCAATTTTGCGATGGGCGGCGGTATAGGCATAAACTGGGGGAAGCTTAGGAACTACCATCTCTGGTAAAACTTGAAAGAGTCATGCTCCCCCTTGATATTTTGAAAATTTTTATTATTTTGTACATATTTGTGATTTGTAGCAATTATTTGATATTGAATCTGTTATGACCTGTTTGAAACAATTCTGAACGAAGTTGGAAGTATTATTTTCTTATTAATACCTAATAATTTTCCATTATTTTCGGTAATTTTAATTTTTTGTGAATTACTGAAAATTGGTAAAACAAATTTTAATTTCATCACGTCAATATTATACAGTAATATTACAGTATTACAGTAAATATTTGGCGTAAATTTTAAATCTCTAGTATTCATTTTTTTCCCGATTTATAACAACAATTTTGGGTAGATATATATTTTTAATTTACGGTTACATGCTTACATACCCCTTTAAATTTTCTCTACATTAATGTAAAATTAAGAGTGAAATCTCTCCACTGAGTCCGCACAGAATCAATGATTTACTAGTAATTTTTGTAATTTTCACAAGTTAAGAATTGTATTTATTTGTATTGAGTTATTTTTATAAATCGTTTTCAGTCTTTTAAGTTACTTATTTTGTATACCTACCTTCTAATTTAAAAGTTGTTTATTTATATATTTGCTATACAGTATACATACATTTGATGTATGTATAGAATTTAAATATATTGTGCTTCTCCATGATATATATATATATATAGATAATACAAAACGTAGAAACTTAGAAATTTTCACGTTGTGCCGGCAGAATTTTTTGTGAAGGGGAAAGTTAGTAAAAAAATTGATTTCGTCCTCTTATTAAAGTTCCAAGTTACACTTATGGATGGCGGTGATCGTTAACCGTAAGACTATATACCATTGTAATGTACGCCGTTACGGTACCCGATTTCACAGGTGGTACGATCATGAACAGGACCTACCCTATTTTTTGACGTGACTCTTCTGTATTGTTCTGTGATTATACACTAAGCCTGTACTCTGTATGTACGTACGTAATTTACAGAGCCACGCGGATTTGTATATTTTATTGCAGTTGATTGTATATTTGAGGCATTTGACTAAATTCATAGACAGCGCTAAGTTTTTCCAATAATATTGCTTAGCTAAGAAAAATATTAGTATCTATATTTAATTGGTATTTATAAACAATACTATGATCTAGGATTAATCTTCAGTAAGATTTAGCTAAGTGATTTCTTCGTGAAAAATATTATTCTTTCTGTGATTTCGTACCATAATATAGCCATAAAATGGTGCAAATTTTGTATACGAATATATTATTCTTTCTTTCTATTGCTTTTGTCGGCTAGAAAAAGTCGAGCAGAAGTTTTGAAAAAAAACGAATTTTGATAGAAAATTGATTCTAGTTTGTACCTACTTTAAAAATATAATTTTTCGATTTTCTTTGTAATTTCCTTTAGAGTAAAGGATTTTATAACGGAAATATTTTATAAATTTAGGTAAAACAAATATAGTTGTCATGGATACCTATCTATTTTTATTTTTTTTTTAAATAACATTATACCAACTTTATTCCTGGAATTGTCTTTTGAGTGCAATGATTTGTCTTTTCTTTTAAGTTTGAAATGATGATGGGTAATACACTTTCCGTCTGGGAATAGAATGGACGATGGACCAACTGCCATCATCTGTATCTGGACGACTTTTTAACTTTGAAAAATCAAATAAATCACTATTTGTTTGATCCAACCTTGAAGTTTTAACATATACATACTTATATCTATTACTTACTCTCAAGGTTTATTTTGAAAATAACGAACTGTTATGGAGAAGAGGAACATTGAAATATTTCAAAAATATAGTTAAAGGAGTGTGCAACCAGAACGAAAATGTTTTGTTGAATTTGTTGAATATTATGTACAATTAGGTTACTACTGTGTTTAATATATTAAAATATACAGTTCATAACAATAATTTCAATAATTTTTACTAATATCAATCCCCCCCCTCTACACACACACAATTTTTTTTATACGCAAGTGCAATTTTTTGTATTCGTTTGTATGTGGTTTGCATTAGTTTGTAGAGAAAAACTTTTTGTTTGTAAAAAACAGGTTAATAAGTGTTTTGATAAAATCGATAAGGAGGGGGGGGAAGGTTAGGGAAATGAAATAAAATGGAAAATTCAATTTTTTTGCACATTAAAAAAATATAGCTAATACATATGATACACGATAGTGATGCAATAGATAATGTACCTACTACTTTTGGATAAAATCACTACTGACAAATGTTTCATTGTTTTTACCTTTAAAATTGTATATTTTTATAATATTTACTTATAAAAGTAAAAAAATAACAGCGTAAAAACATACAAAAATGTATTATCTAATACAGCACGTGGAAAACATAATATGTTTGTCAAAAATAGTAAACTATATCTCGCCTACTGCGAACATAAAATATATGCGAAATAATAATAACGACGGTGTTTTCTTCTAACAGAGGAGAGCCTTCTTCATTAACGCTTGAGTATTTACCACGGCTTTAGATCTAAATAAAAATAAGCTAAAATAGAGCTGATGAAAAACGAGAAGGTCTTTAGAATAATTTTAATGTAATTAAAATAAAAATAATAAAATTCGATAAGAATCAAACATTTTGCTGCAAAACGCTTGCAGTAGCTGTATGTGATAAAATGATAATGATCATTATGCATATGAAAAAAACACATTTGATTTTAAAACATAGGTACCAAAGAACTGGTACCCAATACCCATATCATATTGATTTTGTTTATACAAGATAATAATATGGAATATGCTCGTATACTATTATTTTATGGATTTAAGACGCACATGCACCTGCAGTTTGATAAAATATCATATTTAGAAATCGAAAATTAACGTACATTGCACCAGCCCCATCAATTTCAAAATTAGAATTTCTTTTTATGCCAATATTTAGCATGTGATTTCCATAAATTTGCATGACTATTTTTAGAATTTTCGCTATAATTTTTACGAGGTAAAACACGTTTTTTTTTTAAATTTCAGGCATTGCGCCAGCCGCGCCCATTTCGAAATTCGAACTTTTTTTATGCCATTATTCAGCACGTGTAATTTGCATGAATTTGCATGACTATTTTTAGAATTTGCACTATATTCGTTTGGGCCGCTACATCAAACTTTCTGTACGCGCGGCTGCCGAAACTTATCGGCCGTGTTCATTTGTATAGTTGAGATTTTCATGTTTAAACGTACCAATATAATTACTTATCATTTTCAATGAAAACATAGAAATGTACTTAAACATTTTTTAATATAATTTGTATATTTAGCGCATTTCGCACGATATATAGCGTCCGTTTCGCGTTATCCCATAGAAATACGTCATACACTCTTATATACTATAGGCATATTATATTTAGCATGTGTTGATCCGGGCCTACCTCCGTGACTAATCATTATCAACGATCATCATTCATGTGTAACGAGTACTTATACCTAGGTAAATTCAAAAATATAAATTAAGAATAAGAATTTGTACGATATTCAATTTTGCTGCTACATCAAACTGTCTATATGCGCGGCTGCCGCAACTTATCTGCCGTGTACATTTCTGGTATAAGATTAATGAATAATACGTTAGAATCTCCAATCTTAAATCTTGTTGCTCCTGAGTTACGGTAAAACTTACTTAAAAGGTCAATCACCTTCTCTAAGTAATTATATTTAACAAAGGTCACATTGGCGTAGTTATGGTAAGATATGTTATGTTCTTTATTATAAGATAGGTAATAAAATGTAAGACAAAGAAACTTAATTTAAAACATTAGTTGGATTTTACTTTCCAGAAGTAGTAGAAAACTTTAATGTTTCATTCGTTAAGAGGACGCTGTATACCCGCTTTACCGCGGGGTTCTATATAGGCAATTTTTATGAAATTTAGAAAACTATTTAAATCCAATAGTTATTTAATATTTTTATTATATTGTTTTAATATATTTTAAAAGTAGGTTAAAAATAGTTCTGTGTCTGTACCATTAGTTATCGTTGAATAATCGTGTATTTTTGTTAGAAATAATACGTTTATTGGTAAGTTTAAACATGAAAATCTCAACTTTACGAATGAACACGGCCGATAAGTTTCGGCAGCCGCGTATACAGAAAGTTTGATGTAGTGGCCAAACGAATATCATACAAAGTCTAAAAATAGTCATGCAAATGTATGTAAATTTCATGCTAAATATCGGCATAAAAAAAGTTCAAATTTCGAAATTGGCATGGCTGGGTGCAATGTACGTCGAAAATTATTTGATAGGTATATTGGTAGGAAAACACAATTTATGTTACCTACTTTTTTGACGTTTAATAAGTCGTGGTGACAGTGTCTGTATGATATAGGTTGGCGATTACATAGTAAAATAGTAGTTTGTCAAATATTAATATTATAAACATGCAATCAGTAATCATCTGAACTAGTTAAGAATATACTAAATGTCACATGGTCGGTGGGAGCCTCCCAAAATTCGATAAGACATCAAGTGTTATTTATATAATTCTTAAAGAAATAAAAACTTTTACTTAACAATTGTACCTATTTTTTACATTTTTTTACAATTTAGTCACTATGGATCTGTTTCTGTGAAGCCATATAATATTTGCTAAAAAGTTTAATAACGATATACGGAAGACAATTTATGTATAAATGTCTTTATACGTCAATTATAAAATGTACTGAGAAGAATTAAGTATATTTTAAATATAGATTTTTTTTATATGGTTTGCGATGATAAAAATGTAGTAATCGTATCGTTAAAACTTTACATTGTCATAATGTTTAGGAATTTCTATCTTTGAACTTTGGTAAAACATAAAATGTTTCTCAGAACATTAATCAAATGACTGGAGATTCTGCAGGAGATAATTTTCACTGCGAGGTTTCCCGAAACGGCCATCGAAGGTTATGAAATAAGAAAATTGTTATAATGTTTAGATTTACTGTTATTTACGTAAATATATAATATATTATATAGTTCACCGTGGATCGTTGTGACGGTGCGAAAACGGGTCGCACGAGCAATATATTATAGATGATATTTTTCGGTATTTTGATTTAACAATTCGGGATTGATAAAAATACAAATACCAATATGTGTACCTACCAATTTAATAAGCTATTCATATTTGAAATCGAATGGTTTAGGTTTAATTTTAATTTAGATTTATTATTATGGAAAAATTTGACTTTTCATTTTATTATAAATTATAGTGTCTCAAAAAATACTAGGTAGTAAAAATAACAGTAATGTTTAATTTTAATTAAATATGTATGCAATATTGTTGTTTATACGATTTTTTAAATATTATAGGTACTTATGGAAGGTCATATACCTATTTAAGTTTTCAATTCAAGACGCCCACTGTTTACGGAGTTATATATGCATTTTTAAGAAAAATGAAAATCCAACAATTTCAAAATATTTAAGTATATTTTAAAAGTAATTTAAAAATAGTCTAGTGTCAGTACTATTGTTATTGCTTTAAACATACGATATTTGTTTAAAATCGACATAATAGCTTAAAAAAATCGTGGAATTTTGGAAAGTCGGATTTTAAATTTGAAAACAGATTTGAATTAATCGGCCTGTTTTCTAGAGATCGATCGAGGTATTTTTTTTTTAACATTAGAGGACTGAAATATGATCAATGTTTATAAAACGCACGTTTTAAATAATAAATATGCAGGACCAAATTTTTTTTTTCAACAACCTCATTTGATCTCTATAGTATACAAATTGACGAATTTAAAACATTTTCAGAATTTAAAGCTGACAGAGTCCCACAGTTTTTTTTCTAGATTTTAGGTAGATTTTTTATGTCGGTGGTGCGACTTTTTATTAGAAATTAAATGTTTTTTACGGAGGGATTGTATATCCAGGGAACGAATTCTATACTCCTATTAATTCAATAGAATCATATAAATCAAACCTTGGTAATCTTAAATCTAAAATCCTATACTGGTATAGCTATATGTATACGTGAATATAAATATTGTAGGCTTCTCGGGGACACCTGTAGGTGCACTGATTGCCGATAAATGGCCATTCCTACGAGCAAAAATATTAACGTTATCTCATCGAGCGTTCGTAACAATTATAAACAATATCGAACGTGAATTTTTTCGGAAACGCCATTCGTGTGTTATATTTTTGCGTTAATTATTATTTGACACCGCAAATACTGCGATGTCTATATATAGTGATTTCGTGTGTTTGAATACTATTGGAGGAACGTGAATTTGGTAATACCAATATTTCTATGATTGTCAACTAAGAGTATATATATATATATATATATATATATATCACTTATGTGAGATAAAAAGGAATTTTTTTTTAAAATTATTATAAGATAGGTGGGTTGATATACTATGTACAACATGTAGATACCTATAGGTACATACAATAAAGTCACTACACGGCGTGTGAAACATTTTCAGAAAAATCACTAAACTCCATATAGGTATTTGAACGTTTAATTTAATTTCGTCAACATTATCTATACGATATGCATGACGTTTTTACGAATATTATTAATATATATATATATAGGTAACTAAATATAGGTATATAATATGTAATTCGGGTATATATTATGACCGTATATACAATGTAAATGGCTAATGAGATAACACTTTGTTCTACGGAACAATAATTTCCATTATGAGGATTTTTTTTTTTTTTGTATTTTCTTCTACCAAGAAATCAATATAAAAGAACAAAAATTATTTTGGAAAAGGATATTATATATTATATTATATACTATTAATATACCTATTATCACCATAATAGAATGAGAAGTTCCCATGAGTATCGAAATCTTTTAGATGTTGTATTGGGATATTTTCAATATTTTTTTATGACATGATTTGTTCCTTTATTGATATTTTAAAAAAAATCACGTCATAATATTTACTTTTATTTTTGTTTATATCTTATAAAGTTTATACGCCGCTCAAACAGAAATGATGAACGCTAAAATTTTTCTTCTTCTTCTTTTTCGTCTTTTCTCCCAACTATTTGAGATCGGGTACACTATAGTCCTACACTTCCACTTAATTCTATATTCCAAATCTTTTTCACTTACTCCTACCTTCCTCATATCACTCGCCATCACATCCCCCTCTTTTCATCAACATACATTTCCTATTACTGCCTCAGCCTCTTCCATTAGTATAATACACGCCTGAGTTATCTCAATAATCTATTCTCCCCAATGTTATCAAATATCGAAGCTACTCCTATATTACCTCTTATACCTCTTATATACTCATTCCTTATTTTTCTTCTCTAGTAACTCCATTCCTCCACCTTAACATTCTCATCTTTGCTACACTCATTCTCCGTTCTATCTTCCTATTTACTGCCCAACATTCTATTCCGTACATCATTGCAGGCCTATCCACATGCTTTATAAAATTCATCTTTTAACCCAATAGAGATTCTTTTGTCACACAAAACACTTAACGCTTCTCTCCACTTCATCCATCCATACTTAATCCTGTGTTTCATATATCCTCTTCAAAACCTCCATATTTCTGTGCAATGGACCCTAAATACTCACGGGAAAAAAAATCACTATAAAATTATAGTTGGTTCAACTAATTTTTATAATTTTTTATTGATGAATATCATCGTTAAATTGTTATAATAATCCGAACTATAATATTTGGTTGTTTCAACTAATTTTTTAGTTGTAATATAAATTAGTATTTTTACTATAATTTATAGTTATTTCAAATATAAATTTATTGTTAGATAACCGTGAAAATATGTTTGGCATTGCGTGGATAATCCATAGATATTATAAAAATAATAGTGTATAAAGTCGAATAGTGTATATCGTATAGAACATAGCTAACTATTTTTTTATTTTTTTTTTTCATAATTATTATTTGTATAATTTAACATCCGTGTCCATCGTTTATGATTTTATCCATACATCGTTGTCGCTTGTCATTTGGCGTTTACTAATCTTTATTGAGTAAATCTTTATAATTGAGTACGTATTATTGATGACTGACGTGTTTTTCAATCATCATAAAACTGAAGTGATATGGAACGTGTATTATTATAATGTACGGGTGGTAGACCCCATTCGCTGCGTACCACCGGTCACTAGTATACAGCGTTATCACAAATAAACCCATTATACATGTATACATCGACTGCAGTAAGTACTTTGTTTTTCAAGAAACAGGTCCGATTTTAACTTTACCTCAAGATACTCTTATTTTATGTTCATCATCTATTATATTTTTAAATACACATTTTAATTTTGGAAATAATAATGAAATTAAATTTGTTTCATAGGTGCGCATCAAAAATATAAAATATAGTCTCAAAAATATGTCTGTAATTATAAATGCTTCAGATGAAGGAAATTACATGTTACCTTCATTTGGTTTAATCATTGCTATTTTCATTATACAATTAAATGAATCTTATGTTATTTTTAAAAAGTATTCTACTTTATATTTTGATGAATATTTCTATGCATTTAATGTAGTAAGTACTTAATAGTAATCAATTATTCTGTATATCTTTAAATAGCCTGGGAAATATTTTCCCAACACACTGTAATAAAATACCAAACGGATTTATGTACATTAAAATATAAGTAATAAATTTAGAGTTATTATACACTTACATTCGGACTTATTTATTTATTTAAAATCAAAATATTGTGTAACTATTTCTTACGATAGGAAAGACTGGTTAACAATGAGACTATACATTTTTTAAATTTTTAATTCAGATGTCATAACTTAATTTCAAAATTTTTGGTACCTACTATTAAGTTCTAAGGCTTTCAAAATGTATGTTTTTTTTTTTAATTGCCTCAATATTTTTTGAAAAATTGAAATTTCAAAACTAAAAATTGTGTACTTTCTTGCCCTCGATGATTACTTTGGTTAGTACCTAACTATCTTGTATCATTGTAAACTCATTTCAAAATCATATAAGAAAATTTAATTTAAATATTGATGTAACTAATTAAAACGATAAATATGTGAATAATTAACTGAATATTTGGTTGAAGTATTGCAATTTTTAAGTTTTCAATAGGTACTATTTTTTGATACAAATTTTGGATTTTTAATTTTCAAAACAACTTGATAACACAAATCATATAAACGTATTTTACGCAGAAAATAATAAAGATAACAAATTTCAAGACAAAATATTTATCATACCTATAGTAGAAAAATATTATTTCATTGATCATCTTGTAATGTTTAAAACGAATAATTCGAATATTAATATAATATAATAATTCGAAAATTATAATTGTCTGATTGTGTACATAAAATACACAAAGTATAAATTATTATAATTTAATTGACTACAAAATATAATATTGATACTTTAAAATGAATTAATTTATTATATATTTTAAGTACTAGTTAAAATCTAGAATATATATATATATATATATATATTATTTTATAGTATTATAAATGACTATAAAATATAGTTAAAACATCAAAAGAAATATATTTGGAACAACTATAATATTAGTTCGTTTAACTATAAAATATAATTGGATTTTAACTATTAAAATTTAGTTGTTTTAGTTGGCCTTATATCAACTAGAAATTATAGTTAAAATAACCATAATTCTTGTTGATTTATCTATATTTTTTCCGTGCTTGAATCTCTCTAGCTCTTCTACTTAACTTTAATTCTTGCCTTTCCCTATTCCCTCTGTGCCCCCTTTCATTAAAATAATACTTTATTATATATTCTATTTTACCCCTACTAATCCTCAGTTCTCTACTTTCAAGAGTTTCTCCATCTTTCGAGTCTACCATTCACTTTCTCAGGACTCTCTCCTATCAGCACTATATTATCTACAAACAGCATTTACCATGGTAACTCATGATAACCCATGATATACAGGGTTATATATCCTTTGTTATTCCATCTATTACCAGGGAAAATAAGTAAGGACTCAAAGCCAAACCCTGGTGCACTATCATTCTGACCCTAAAATTCTCAGTTTCTTTACACAAATTCTCACTTTTGTACTCGCCCCTTCATACATGTCTTTCATTACGTTCACAAACTCCTATGGTAATCATTCTTCATTAATACCCACTTCAAAATCTCCATAAGAACACTATCATAAATCTTCTCTAGATCAATAAATACTATACATATTTTCCTTTCTCTGTACTTCTCTACATGTCTTGCATAAAATATTGGCTCCATTGTTGAACCCTCAGGTATAAACTCAAATTGAATTCTCTTAACAAAAGTTTTGTTTTTTACTCTCTTATCTATTATATTTTCCCAAATCTTCATACTGTGGTTCATAAGTTTTATCCCTCTATAATTTCCACATTCCTGTTCATCTTCTTTACCCTTAAATATTGGTACTACGCAACTCTTCCTCCATACTTCTGAAATATTTTCTTTAACTAGTACATTATTAACGAACTTTGTTAGCCATCCTATATCTAAACTTTCTAATACTTTTCATACTTCTACTGGTATTCCATCCAGTCCCACCACTTTATTATTTTTAATTTTTTCAACAGTGTTACACTTTTCCTTTTACTTTATTAAATCCACCATACCCAAATTCCATTCAACTCGATCAATTGCCTCTCTCGGAAATTCATAATTTAATAATCTCTTAAAATATTCTTTCTATATATTTATCATTTTCTTGTCTTTTGTTTATACTATCCTATCCTCATATTTTATACACCAAACATTTCTAAAGTCTCTGGATTATTTTTATCTTCCCTTAGCTAGCCTGTACACTTCTTTTTCCTTTTTCTTTTATTCTTAACCTCTCATACAAACTCATCATATTTCCCTTATTTAGTTTTAATCACTGTATTATTCATTGCTTTAGATAATTTTTTATATTCTACCGAATCCTCCGTCTTCCTGGTTTTCTGCAATTTTTTAAACCGTATTTTTTCTTTGATATTATCTTCTGCCCACCATAATGTTTGCTTATCCTCTGGCATATTATCTCTACTCTCGCCAACGACTTCCTTAGCAATATTTTTAACACTCACTTTTACTCACTCGCTACTTTTTCCCACATTTTGTTTATATTCCCTTCCATGTTCCATACCCATGTTTCAATCAGATTTTTTGTATATACTTTTTCATTCTCACTCGTTAGTTTCCACCATTTAATCTTCGGTTCTTTATCTATATTTTTTTTTCGGCGCACTCTCTTATTCTTATACTAAATATCCATAACCATTAATCTACGTTGTGTTTTAACACTCTCACCCAGTATTACCTTACAGTCCTTACACTGTTTAAAATTTCCTCTCTTTCACATAAAATAATAAATTTGTGATTAGTTCCTTCTACTCTTATCAGTTATATAATGCTCTTCTCTCTTTCTAAGATAAATGAGGGAGGTTTGGGTAATATCGTCTACCTAAGGAAAATTGGCCATACAATCTTTAATAATTGTACTAGGAATACGAATCTTATTTTAATTTATAGGTACACTTACCTTCTTTAATTTTTATTAATTGTTGATAATTAAAGTTACATTAAATGAATTTACACTCGATTTTCGAAAGTTTATATTGGACAGTATTATTCTCATGTGAGGGTAATACCACCCACTTTTTTTTTTTTAGTATATTTATTAAACGTTCAATTATACATAGACACTTTTTTTTTATGATATAAGTATTTAACTTTATTTCCTTATTAAAATAAGATTTAAATTTATAAAAAAGTTCTATATAATAGTAAAAATAAAAGAACAATCTTAAGTTGAAAAAAAAAAAAAAAACAATAACGATATACTGAGTTTAAAAAAATGTATTTATTTAAGTGTTCAAAATCACATAATACTAGGTACGAAAAACTAAATTAATACCTACATAATTTTACTTATAAAATATGATAACATCATAAAAAATAAAAAAATAAATTCACATTTAGAGTAATACCTAATTAATATATCCTTAATTCTTCAATCTTTCAGTGTAGAATACTTTAATTAATATAAATATTTGTTATTATATTTAAGTTTAGTATATATAATTTTGTTTTTAATTTTATGAAAACTTATCATAAAGTCTGGCATTTTCCCCTTACACCTTATCCGTATTGTACATTAGGTATATTTATTATTTTTGTTATAATTTCTGCATTCCATTGACCTCTTTTACCCATTATTAACTAAAAATAAACACAATACTTATTAATTTACTCAGTTTTTTTGTGTCGGATACTATCGAAATTTTGAAATATTAAAAACAAATTCAATAAAAATATTGAAATCGGATAACCACCCACGTGTGCGATATTATCCGATTATAAAAATTTTCATAAAATTTGTAATGATTTTGTGAGTAATATTAACATAAACATTAAAAAGTAATATAATAATACAACAATTATTGAATTTAGTTATAATAGACATACTTACAGCTGAAATTCTGACTCCAAAAAATTACATCAAACAGTACACCCCTAAAATAAAACCGACACGAATTTATAATAACAACGGTAAATAATTTTTGTCGATATACCTATAACAGATTATAAATTAAGCAAGTATCATTTGTAAGTATAGATATGATTATAAGTATGTGTCAGTTATCGAGTTAACAAGGTGGGCGGTATTAGCCGCTGGGCGCCATTACCCGTATATTCCGGTTTATAATTGCTTAAACATACGCTGATGCAAAGTCCAGTGTTCATTCCCTAGTCTTATTCCTTTCACCTAACCAAAAACTTCCATGCACTCTATTATAAATCTAGTCTATCCCCACCTACACGTCCATTTATGTCCCCACACATTACAATATATTCTCAATACCGTGTGTGCTCCTTGCATTACCTCATTTATCTCATGCCAGAACACTTCATCTGACTTTCCTCACATCCCACTAGTGGAGAATATGCACTTGTTATATTCAATGTCTTAAAATATCCTCTAATATTACTCCCACCACAATTACCCTATCATTTTTCCTTTCATTTCTTCATCTAATATCACTCCTACACCATTCATTGTACTAGCCCTTCCTGAGTGTATGATATTATATACACCCGCTACCAATTTTCCTCGCTTTCTCCTCTTTTCACTTGGTTTTTTGCACACAATAAATATTCACATTCCTCCTCCTCCTCCTCCTCAAAACTTTTGCTAACTCCCCGCTTCTTCCTGTCAATGTTTCTACATTCACTTTCACTTTGAACATATCCTGCGTACTTAGGCGCATTTAACCGAAAATACTTTGGTGCTTTTTCTACACTGTCGACATCACGGCCGTTGGGTTGACCCGTAAATATAAATGACGGAACGGCTACCGCAGCCGCTGCCAGGCTGGTAATGGTCACCTCATGCCTTAGGCTATCTCCTCATCCAAGTACGTCATTTCCTCTCACTCGTTTTCCCCGCGAACATTCGAGATGTGAAAACTCGCCTATATAATTTGTAGAACTGCTCATACCTACAATTTGACAAGATTATTACGCCGGTTATCGTCCTGACGCAACCTCAATTAGTCAATTTCTACGATAGGCATGAGGTAATCGTAGAGGTTACTAAGGTATTCTAACCCTCCTCCACAGGATTTTTCCGAATTTGCATTATATTATATTTAATTTCGTTAACTATGTTGTGGATTTTATGCTTTGCAAATATAACTGCAGGGACTGCAACCTTTTGATTTTATCGGTACTAGTCGCGGTTCCGGTTTTTAGTGAAAAAATTTAACGGTTCTGGTTCGGTACCGGTTATTTTTTAAAAAAAATATGTGGTTCTGGTCCCCCATGAATTACGGTTCCGGTTCTCGTAATTTTCAAATAAAATATTAAATATCATATTTTGGCCTGCGTAAAATATTCGAAGGTCTATAATACACAAAAATATAATATAATAGTTGATGAGGTTATTTGCGTTTTTGGCAAATATTTCAACGAAAAAAGTCGACGAACTTTTTTTTTGCTTATTTGGGTTTTTAAGAAAGTATTTCAACTTTTTAAAATTTTATTACACGTAATTTTAAATTTTTCCAAGGGCATAAAAATTCCTAGTTCTACCTCTGGTTCTGTAGTACCTACCCATAAGTAGGTACCTATATGGGCTGAAAACATTAGCCACTGCCAAACGGTATGTAGGCATATGCTTTTGTCTCAAAGTTCAATACTATAAATATACTATTAATGATAGTTGTGAGCTACACAAAAACATAAATACGCATAGGTACTACGAAAATACCGATTGGTATACATTAGAATTATTCCAATAATAGATTGAATTACATATTACAATAAAATCGCAAGATGAGTAGCTATTACATAGATTATTATCTATATGAAAATTATATTTTAGAACTGATAAGGAAAAACCTTTATTATTCATTGGTTCCGGTTATTTTTTTTAAAAAAATAAGGTATCGGTTCCCAAAATATTTTTTCTAGAACCGGTTCTCGGTTCGGTTCCAGTCTTTCCTATATAACATATGAAACGTAACAAGCACCTAAGTACTTTATTTTGTCTCTATTCATGAACTCTAAAATTAATTAAAAAATATCTGAATACACTTCTGAAACTTAAAATAGTGGTTGCCGTTTAAAAATCAAAAGTTGATAGATAATTAAAATAGGTACATTGAAAAGGGTGAACATTATAAGATTATTAAGATATTCATAAATATATAGTAAAATGAAACGATTCTGAATGTACAATTTGCCAAAAAAACGGTCGTTTTATGGCAAAAGAATCATGTTTATGTATTTTGTGATTGAAATTAATATTTTAATTGATTAAAATCACATAGAGTTTATAAAAAAATAAAAATCAACAACATACTATTCCTAAATTATATATTACTTACGATAATTGGGTCGGCACTTATTGAAGATTTAGGTAAATTATTACAGTTCTCATTATTATATAGGTAGATACCTATAGTATATAATAAGTATTAATATCCGGCATAGTATTATTATAAGCTTTAATGTGTTTTAGACTTTAATATGATGATGAGTTAAATTTTGACGTAGGTTAAAAAATTAAATTTATAATTGTAAAAAGGTTCATGTGGGAGGAAGGCATGAAAATCTAACCTAAAAAAATATGTCACACTATATAATAATATCTACTAACATAACAGAGATATAATTTTATATCCAATAATGGATTTAGATTGTATAGTCATAATGGATGTAAAATAATAAAAATAAAATATTTTTCATCTTATTAAATTAGATAGGTACTGTATTTATGTTTTATTTATTATTTAGGTACCTACTTATTAGTCGAAAGCAAAACATTATAAATTATAATAAAAGGGTGGGCTTGATTATATTTCTGTGAAATGGGGAAATAGGGCATATATATATATCATATGATCATGTATTCTATCCGTGATTATTCATTAAAATTTTTTGTTTAAAAATATTAGGTATATGTGTATAGCTATATAATGTATTGATTTCATAATCAGCTTTATACCTACTTGAATCTTATCTGTACAAATTGTGAATTGCATAAGAATTATGTTTTCGAAACATTATAAAACAAATTTTAAGTACATACATGTATCTATATGTATATAGTGTTATTCATGTGTAACTGTAATAAAAGTTTAGAAAATTGATGATCGATTTCAAATATTATATATAATGTAAGTTTATAATATTATTATATGGTACAGTAAAAAACAGTTAATAGTTCAGCTACTTAGGTATTTAATGTATGTCATTCATCTATAAACATATTATATTATTGTATTTGGTACATTAGTTTTCTGAAGTGTATAATTAATAATTATAGGAGTATTTTTCAAAACTTAAGATCTCATTAAATTCCAATTTAATATGATATATAACTACAGTTATAATTTATAATTTTTTATTCAATTTTTCAGATTTTTGGAATAGATCATTGAAAAACATTTCATCTTCGAACTAATCTAAATTTTACATATAGCTCATATAAATTATATAACTATTTTTAGTCAATTTTACACAATAATAATATATATAAGTATAATTTCTGAATAAATAAGAAGTCCAATGAACTATATTGTAAAATTATAAATATATTACCTATGATATATTTTTTAAAAATCTTTTTTTTTTGTGTTAGTTTTTCTCATTTTTCTCTCTTTAAAATTAACGAATTAATGGAAAGATAAAAATTTGTACTTCCTAAATATTTACAACCGAATGACGTGTACAATTTCTAATCAAGATGGTTTTTTGATGAGATAAATTTTTTAACACTTCTAACCAACTAATATTTACGTCATTCTGCTCAGAAATATTGGTATTTTTTTATCGTACCTATACACAGATTCAATCGGGAAATTTATAGATGTATAATATAATATACAATGAATTTTATCTTGACATTTTCATGTCTCTTTGCGATGACGCGTTCATACGACATAAAATATCGGTTTTTATTACCTATATATTGCTTTGAAATAAAAATAAAAATAAAATTACCTTTTTTACTTACAGACTAAATTTTTTTAATGTAACACATTAAAAATATATCTCATCGCTATTTTTTCTATTGTATATTATAATACCTATAGGCTATAATATAAAAAATTTAATGTGACCATTAAAAAATAAAATGGGCATTTTTTTTTTGTCAAGAAAAGAGAATAACAATTTTCGGAACTAAAAAATGAAAAAATAAATACAATTTGGTAGATATCTACAGATATTATGTATAATATCCATCTATCTATACATAATTTCAAACCAAAACCCAAGTATAAAATATAATTCATAATATAGGTTTAATAATTCTTCCTACCAAATCCACTGTTTCACGTGCTTTGAATTTCGTAAGATAAATAGCTGGAGATTATATAGGCAAAAATGCCAATAAAAAATGTATGGAGAAGGGAGCTAATACTAGTATTTGAAACGCTATTTAAATAGTAATTATTGGAAAATTTGTGGGCTAAGCCCTCCCTGATTTATACCTTTGACTAACTAAATTTAATACTTTGACTATAGACATTTCTAAGAACCGACTATTTAAAATTTTAATTCTTGAATGATTTATACAGAATAATACACCTACCTAAAATTGTATAAAACGGGAAGAACTGTCAAAAATGGGTTCCATTCAACTTTTATTAATAGGACAACAGGACACATATAATAAAAATAATAATTTTAAAAATTTAATAGGTATAGGTACCTATAACTACTCTACTTCGATTATTACATAGCCTTTATTTTTTATGTAATTTAATATAATAGTAAAACTTTTAAATATAAATTTGTAGGATACATATTTATCCTATTTAAAGCATTATTTATTATTTTCGATTTATTTTGTAATATATTTTAAAATTAGATATTTAAAGTAATTATTCACAACATAAAAAGTTATTTATTTCAAGGTGATAATTATAATAAAATATAAAAAAGTTGTTCGGATAGAGATGGTAGAAGCTAGTCCCTTCGGTCCTCGGACACGATAGTGTACTATTATTTTTTTAAATTTGAAAGTAATGATAAATAATTTCATGCAAGAGATAATTCTTCGGATCGTAGTTCGGTATAATATTATTATTAAAAAGTAAAAAGCAAAAATAGTTAACTTATTATGAAAACCTTATTTTTTATTTTGTTATTTTCCCTACATTTATGAAATATTTTCATTGGAGAAGGTAGTTTTTCTTTATGCTTAAGAAAACTACTGGAAAAATTAGAAAAGTGACTTTTTTTAATATACCAACTAAAGTAAATTTGCTACCAAAAAGGTCTATACTCTAAAATTCCTGCTTGACTCGTACTTTAAAAAATTTATAATTATAGACATAAAAAAATACATCATGATATAATATTAATTAAAATATATATTAGCTGACTCAGCAAAATAAAAATAAATAAATAGTTAATAGGTAAATGTATTTTGTTTGAGTGCTTTAGGTCATACAATATTTTTGTCTTTTCCGTCATTAGCAAAAACAAATACATTTTTCGACTGTTCCACTCGCGAATATGCAACATATAACTGGTCATGGAAAAGGTATGATAATTTTAATGGTTTTAAGGTCTATAAGACGTTCGGAAAGCCCACTTAAATTTCCGATTTCAAAAAGTATTTTAAACAATAAACTATAATTCCATACATAATTTTAAAACAATTTGTAGTAACTGAACTCTATATATATATATATAGTATAGTAATTTTTTTAGCCAATGTTACTCGCCTTTGTGTGACGAATATAAATATCATCAAGATAGGTTCAGCGGTTGAGGAGTAGGTACATCCCACTATGCATTTGAAGTTACTAATATCCCAGTAACACTTTTTTTTATGTTTCATTGTAACATCGCAATGTAAACGTTTAGTAAAACTAAAGAATTTAGTGTATTACCAGAAAGGTGGTTGGTTGAACCGGACTTATCTAGTCATGATAGATATTGATTGTTATTAGCCAAATTTCCGTGCAGTCACAAGTGACGAACTGAGGCAAGCTATATATGTCACGAACAGACAAACATTCATTTTTATATATTAGATTGGAATTTCCCGTTTTCGTGGGATAAAAAAATACATAAAAGTACCCTTATATAGAAATGCAACGTTGTGTAAAAATTTCTAGTTTTGTGGACACAAAATACGGAGCTGAATTTTTATATGGATACTAGCTAAATTTATTGCCCGGCGTTGCCCCGCGGATTAGATTGCTTTGTTTTAAATATTTTTTTTAATCTTTTTATAAACTATTCTCTGTACAACATAACAATCTTATGCAACTTCGTTTGCCCCAGTGTTTAGTATTTTACATATTCTATTTGCTTAGTCCATTTTAATAAAATTTAAAAAAATACTTTATATATTTATATAAATACCACAGAATTTGACATCACCTATGGTAGGTACACAAACTTCTGCAGAATAGGTTAATTATTCATAAACTTCTCAGAAGATTTTAATTGTCAATTATTCATGAATTTATAATTTTTTTCATTTTAAAAAATATTTGGGGGAGGGGTGAAGTTTTGGGGTATATGTTATGATATGTGAAAAATCTTAAAAAAAAATTTAAAAAAATTTTCATCAAAAATACACACACACAAAAAATGTCCTTAAAATCGGTCCAGCCGTTTAGGGGGAGTTTGAATATATACCTACTCATACACACCGCGACAGAAGAAATATATAATATATAATATATAATATATATATATATATACAAAGATATAGATGTGTATCAGGTATTAGCAATAGTATATATATTTGTATTATACTCAAACGAAATAATTGTCATATTTTGATTAATAATGTATACTATTTTTTTGAATTGTATAGCTTGTCAATCGATCAACCGGATGGTCGTTCGTTATTACTGTCGATAAGACGATTTCGTGCGGAGTTCAATATAGTCAGTGCATATAATAATACATATATATAGTGACTAATATCCAGGATTTTCAATTATTTTTTGTCAATCTTATTAAATGTATTTATTATTTGATATTTGTATATGCATTTTACGTTCATATCACTGTTGTGGTGATGTTTGGAAAATAGGTGGTTACAAGATACCATATATTAACGATATTGAATATAGGCATGTAGTGTTTATATATATAATATATTACACCTATAAGAATATAACTTATATCATATTTTCTATATATCATCAGCTATGTCTTAATGTACCTTTATAGTTACATAATAGTAATCGGAGAAAAAATATTTATACTATATATATAATGATTCGAACAAAAAAGTCAATTTAAAAGAATTCAATAATATAATATTTTATAATATTGATCTAAAAAAAAAAAAGAAAATTAAATTACGTATTATATATAATAGGTAGTGTTTGTATTTATTAATATATTATGAGTTTAATGTCCAATAATTTATTGTGCACACAGTTATTTTAAATAGATTATGATTTTTAATATATGAAATTTATAAAATAAGTAAACTATGTATAATATATATATATACCCTACTCGTATAGGTATATAGGTATAACATGTATAAACCTATATAACATATATATATATATATATATCTACATTCGACAGATATTATCTGAAATAATAAATAGGAATCATTTCGATAAACATTTCATGGATTTGAAAATTGCTTTAAAATTATATTCGTAAACAATATAATATATGTCACTAATCAGAAAGAAACATATTATTATTGTCGTATGATAAAACGTTGAAATGTAGCAAACGTACCGAATACTATATATATATACATGCATATAAAAGGTTGATTTCTGATGTACCTACATTATGTGATTCAGTTGTATATTGTTGGAATTTGTATATGATGATTGATAAAATATTCAGCATAAATCAAACGTAGAATGTGCTTAATTCTTTATTTTATTTTTTTGCATTATATCAAAATGAACGTTTTGTATACATATATATAGCTGTCTGGCGTAAGATTAATGTTTTTACGTTGGGTAAAATGGAATAGCATATATTATTATAATCGTATAATATAGTATATATAAACTTGTATAATATACACATTTTGCTGTTCAATTCTTACGTGCGATATTATAAACATTTAATTTCGATTTTTCAAACAATATCTATAATACTTAAATATATATATATATACTTTAATAATATTCAGAATCTACGATAAATATTCGTCATATAATTTCACTATCAATAGAGGTAAGATAAATAATATTGATGAACTCAATGAATTCTAGAATCCTTATTTAATATACCTAATATAATACTTAGGTTTAGGTGTAGGTAACTGATAGTGAAGTCAATGGATTGGAATAAGTGTCAGAAAACGTTTTAAAATGATATTTTAAATATTATCTATACTGTGTATTAAAAATATATCTAAACGGTGTTCTCTCTACATAAAAATATTATTAAAAAAAATGCTCATACTATGTATAAGAGTCACAATTTATTATTGTGTTTAATTATAAAACTTAAATATAAAGTTATAAAATTTAAATATATAAATATTAAAGTGAAATTTAAAATCTTTGTATATAGTCTTAATTTATTTTAGTTAGAATAATACGATATAAATAAAAAGATTCAGTAAGTAGGTAGGTACAATAAATATTTTATAATGATTGAAAATTTCAGTAGTTAAAATTTGAATAATTTTTATAATGTTCTGTAAAATATTTTAAAATTCTTCACAGGTATCTACTTAAAACCTTAACATGCGATCTAAAACTATAATTTTCAACCACCTACATATCAAACACATATTTGAGGGGGGGGGGGCGATAGGAGCGATCGCCACCTCTCCCAAAACTCGTGTAATATACCAAATTAAAGATAAAAATTAACTGTGATATATAATTATATAATAATACCCCACCACTATATGGTACTTTAAGAACTTTTATTAATTATTGAAATGTCATTATTATTGTAATTGACTAAACAAATTTTTGTGATTCTGTGATATCTTAATAAAAATGTGATATATTTTATATAATAAAACTAATATAAATTGGTCCTCCGTTGTGTATTCATCATAATCCAGCGGTGAATTTTATTGGTGCGATAATATTGTATTACCCGTCAACTGAAAAATCAAATTTTCTGTTGGCTGTTTTAGTTTTGGCAAGCCCTCTATTGTATTATTGTAGTAATTTACGCTTATTATTATGAATAAATGACAAATATTAATTAAATAAATAAAATAAATATTAATTATTATAAATGACAATTTCTAGCAGGAATAATATGCCAAAAGAGCCTTCAGGTAGGAAAAACATATTAAATTTATTAGTTGAGGAAGTTATCTGGTGTATTAGAGAAATTCGAGTCATTCGAGTAGAAAAAATAGTACAAAATGTTGCTATAATGAAAAATAGAAAATTAGATTTAATGATGAAAAAACTAAAATTATATTGCTTATTAAAATGCATTTGTTTATTTACAAGAGTTTATTACGCATGTACATTTCATATTTGTATTATTAGTTTAGGTATTATTAGTTTATATATATTTTTTTTTTAGTTTATTTCTAAAAAATGATCGCCTCCCCTTAAAAATATGATCAAGATACGTGCCTGATACATATATTATGGTATACGTTTTAAAATAAATATTTAGAGTATTTATCTGTTACAAAATACAGTAATAACCATGTCGTTTAAATATGAATATAATAAATACAATAATTTAAAATTTATTTTCATGCTGATCCACAGATGTTTTTTTATTCCTGGACCTTCTAAGTTCTGTGTATGGATATAGTTCCAGGTGGATCTAAATGTTCCCGAGTCAAACTGCCAAAATTCGGTTACATCATTAAAACATCAGTAGTTGTAAGTAAATACCAAACGAATTAAAATTATAATTTGAATTGTTTTTTTTTTGCGGATCAAAATGTTCACACAGGATTCAAATGTCTTTGTAATGGGTTCAAATTATCCCGGGAATAATGAGTCCTAAATAAATTTACCTTATTTCTATTTTATGCAACTAAAAATAATATTAGATACAAATAAAAATAAGATTACTGAAAAAAAAAAAAAATAAATAAATAAATAAAATAAAAAGTCTCCAATTTGTTCTCAACAAGAACATCTAAAATTATGTAGATAAATTATGGAATACATAAATACCGGTATTAAAATCAAAGTTGTTTTATATACAAAATAAGTAAATTACCTATAAAATAACGTATATATTATAAATATAATATGTTAATTTCGAAATATTTGGTTATCAGTTCAATAATACATCGGAGAGTGGTATTTTATTTCGATCGTAGTTTTCGTGATTTATATTTTTATTCGTTATCTACGATTGAATCTGTTGGAAGTCCCGCTGTTTTTCTGTAGTCTGCTGCTGCAGTATACTTGGTCCAAATGATACGGCACTGATTACAACGGACAATGGTATATATATATATATATATATTATATATAATACAGAAGATTCACAGTTATTATGTTATGTATATTTCATATGTATAAATCAATAGTAAAACTGAGATAACGTATAATATTATGTACTGTATTCATATATATATATAAATTGTTATGGAGAGGGGATGTGGATTATCCATGGGTCAAAAAGACAAAAAATATATATATTGCAAATTAAATCAATTTTATGTATGTATATTTAATACGGTAGTCGATAATAATATTGAGTTCAATTTTTTTTTTTTGCTGTAAAATGTTTCGTATAGATAATAATATGAACATAACGTATATATATATATATATTGTGTAGGTACTTATATAGTAGTACGATAAAATAAAATTTCACCAAACGTTGTTAAATCGATTATACGAATGACTACTATAACAATATATATAGTAGGTATAGGATATTTTTTTAATTTGAACATAAATTGCTATGCTGGATGAATATTGTTCATATTTCGTCTCTGTTATACCGTATAGGTACATGAAAATATATTATTATTTATAGACTGGAAAAATTCATAGATTTTTTTTAAAAACTGATTGGTTTCTATATATTATACTACCTATATTTATCAAAACAAATTAAAAAGTTCAAGTTCATTTTAATTAAATTAGATAACCAGTTACTATTTTAAGCATTGAAATTTAATGCAACGAGTTATTTTTTTAGTTATCTATATATATATATATATATATATAGGTATAGATTATAGACAATTATAATTTTTATTCCCATTAAGTTAAACTCGCTGTTTATAAAAACAATTAAAATATTTAATTTATTTATAACTTTTTATAATTTAATAGATATTATTTTTTCTTCCTAACATTCATTTTTTCCAAGTTAACCAAAATTAAATGTATATCTACATATTTAAATTAAATTTACTTTTACTCGATAAAGTATACGGTTGTATAGACGGTTATATTGTTTGAAATCCACATTTTTTAGAACGCAATTTCGCAAATTTCGTTTACGTTGCCACATTTATATTAATATAAAATCTAATTATATACACTTATATTTAATAAAACATTCTTCGGTTCTTTCAAAATATTTTTTGGTAATTTTTATTATTGTCTACCGCCCCTCCTTCCCAGCAAAAAAAAATGTCTTATTTGTGTCTTTATCGTTTCCCAATCCATATCGTGGTCGTTTTTTTTTTTCAGTTTCACTCGTGGTGTCTGTATTTTTGCCGGGGGAGGGGTACGATTAATGAAATGTACCTAAATATACTATGATATTATAAACTTGTTAATGTCCGCTAACCTGGTGGTTTTTTGGATATCGCTTTGTTGTCATAATAGCATCCGCAACCGGATTAAAAAAAGGCAAAAACGTCCAAAGATAAGTTTAGCACCTTTGACCGTTTTATTTGAACTTAATAGGTTTAAAAAAATCATAAATTTATAAACACTATTTACATTATATTATATATTTTAATAATACTTTCTGTACATTTTCGTGCATATTAATACTATCTGGTGAGTATTTTCTATTTAGCAGTATGCCAAATTCTTATACAGAGATATTCACAGTCTATCAATAAAAAAATAATTAGTTCTAATTGAAATAGAGAAAAAACATTTTTCATGATATACATACATATATATTTAAGTACAAAAGTTATAAAATATAAATATTTTATTTTTTCTATAGGTATAGGTACAATATATGCCGAGCGTTAAAACATATACAATTTTGTCGACTCAAAAAAATCCATAAACTCATTATCCACCTTTTGTTTAAAACCATTTTTTAACATAAAAACAATTATGCAAAATGTCGTATTATATATCTGCAGTAATTTATTGAAAGGAATAATAGTCTATATTTTTTGCATGGTCTGTGGATGGTTTAATGATTGATTAATTCAATCTATGATTTAATAATTATTAAAAATAAAATTAATTTTTAAATTTGAGTTCAGGAACAAATGGATGACACATGGTTGTAAATCTATAATATATAATTTTTATTTTTAGATTACCTAATGAGAAAATGACCACAATCATGTTTTAATATTTCAATAGTAGATTTTTCTACTAAATATTTTACTAAAATTATTACATTTATTTGTATTTATAAAAATAAATATTTTATAGGTATTTTAGAGATTTCAGCAATATTTACTGTAAAGATTTATATTTTACAAATTACAAGCAACCTAAAAGATTATTTGAAACATCACGACCGTAGGTTTCTCTTCTGGTTGTTTGATAAAATGTAATTATTTGTCTTTCAATTTATTTCAAAACCTTTTGAAATGGTTGTACGTTGGCACCTATTTTTATTAAATACCTAATAATAATTATCATAATATAACATAAAAGCAATCATTATGTCGTAGTATTAAATTTGAATACTACTTTTCTATCTAATTTAATCTAATCTAATTTTATTAGATATTTAAATAAAGGAATAAGTAAATGGTAATTCATACTTTGACTTATCGAAGGCCCTGATATTTTTATTTTTAAGTATTATTTATCAAAAACCAAAGAAAGTCAGAACAGGTCAAGTTTCTGTATATGGATTAATAACCTAATATGTTGTTTTTATGTACATCGGCTGGAGGATTTACTTCTGAGCTAGTTTCTTATCCGTTTTTATTAACAATTATGTATTATTCCTATTTTTTTTTTTGGTTAAACAGGATTAATTATTAATTGTTATTATACTTCCATCGTTTAGAAATTACGGATTGTAAGCTTGTAAAATGGAAAACTTGATATAAATATTATTTTGTAAATTATGCTGCGTATTTCTGAAAAAAAAAAAAAAAAAAAAAAATGGTTAATAGCATCATAACTATATAGACTATTTATTTGTATATAGTATAGGTACCTATATAGAATGCATTTACTTAAACTATCGAAAGATTCCCACTACGTATAAAGTGTAGTTGTTTCTTGCAAAATAGAATAAATATCATACCGTACAATTTTAAATTTTAAATTTGTAAAAATGACTGTATATTATGGATCTCATATATTTTACGGAAATGGTAAACATGATATGATACTTGGAAATTATATTTAAAATACGTATATTTAAGTGATTTTAAATTGCTCTTAGTTAAAATAAATAATGTAGCCTATTTATAATTAATTTCTTAAAATCCGTATGCCCATTAAAATTAATTAATTTTACATTTATGTAATGAAAAATCTTTAAATACGGCAAAACTGGAAAAAAAAAACTAAAAATGCCCATGTGTATATCTACCTATATATAATATGATATACTTTAGGGCAGTGATGTAGCCATCACTGGGGAGGGCTAGAGGGGCAATGGCTTAATCATGAGTCATATATTTTTATTTTAGATTTTTAGCGTATTATTTATTTAAATAATAAAATTATTTAAACATATAAAGTATTTATTTATTTAAAATGTGTATATTTTTTCGTATAGGTATATACGCAATTTCGAGTCCAGTAGGGATTTTCAGATAAAGAATATTCTGATATTAAGTTTGTTTTAGTGTTGGTAATTAAAGACAAATTTTTTTGATTTTTCTAGTTGGTATTTTGTAATGTTTTGAAAATAATTTAAATGAACATTAAATATTAATTATAGCATAATATTAACGTGATAAAAATTTAAAAATATTTTGACCACATTCCAAAAATTTATAAAAAAAATTGATGTTTTAATATTTTATGTATGTAATTATGTATAGGTACACTTTTTTTGATAGAAATAGTCGAGTAGGAGTTTTTAGGTACAGATTTTTCTTGTTAGAATAGATGTCTTATAGAGGACATTTTATGGTTAGTGTAGTTTTCTTATGCCGAGCCTTAATTTTACATGACAAAAATATTGGTACGAATTCCTTTTATACGTAAAGGAAAACTACCAAAAATAATGCATAATTTTTATAAATTAGAAAATAATATTATTCCGAACTTCGCTCAGTATCGTCTTATGCGTTTAACTTAAAAAAAAAATAAGATAAAGAACGATGAGATTATGGACCAAATTTTCTGTATCATTACTTTAATATTACAATTAAATAATTATATAAAAGTATATAATTTGTTATTTGACCTTTTTTTTTTCATGAAAAAGGCCTATTAATAATATCTGGCCCTCCCTTTTACAAATTCTGGCTACGTTACTGCTTTAGAGTAAATAAGAATATTTAAATTTAAGTATA
Organism: Pemphigus obesinymphae; assembly: GCA_025469235.1. NCBI lineage: Eukaryota > Metazoa > Arthropoda > Insecta > Hemiptera > Aphididae > Pemphigus > Pemphigus obesinymphae. The sequence goes on from JAIPRL010001014.1 coordinate 27,867, forward strand.
CAATATCAGTAAACATGCAAGTAAGAGGTATAGTGTTTTATTACCTCCTCCTTTAAAAATATAGATGAAATTTGGAGGCAAGATAGAATAATCTCACCAACAAAATAAATCTTATACTGCTCAAATAAAAAAACGGAGGATAATTCTCGTGTAAACATATTATTAAAATACAGGAACACAATATTATTATTACACTTTTTGAGAAAATAGTAGAATATGAGTTATGACATAGAACTGCGTGGAGTTACTGTAGTTAGGTACTACAAGTAAAATAATACTAAAATAATAAAATTTCGTAAACATAATTAATCACACTGGTTACTCTAATAGAAATTTTTGAAGAAAAGAGATGGAAAAATATGGTACATGAGAGAGAAACATCACAAATTTATAAACTATATACATACCTACAACTGGATTGCATTCTTGTAATATAGATAATGTAATATAATATAATATATAGATATAATTGTTAAACATGTAGGTATCTTATATATTATTAAAAAGTGTCATCTAACAGTTTTTATAAAAATGATTATGATATTGTTTTACAAGGTACCTGTTGCGTTCAAAATTCCACCATTTTTAATTTCCATCGTTGACGTTAAATTCAATGAAATTTCTCCATCATAATACGACGTATACATTTGTTTGTTTACTGTTATATGTCAGTCGTACGTAAAAACATGCATGCATTATTTTTATCGCCAATTAAAATATTGCAACGTAATTTTACAAATCATCCAATGATTTGTTAACGGTATGTAATATAATACTCTGTAGGTACAATTTGCATAAACATTTTTCAAACAATCATGTAGGTATACCATGCAGCTATTATTACAATAGCAACAGTTATAATTTAATAAATAAATGCACTATAGACATTGTAAATAATAAATAAATAAATAAATAAATAAAATATATAAAATACGATTATCTATTATATTATAATATTCTTAAATATTTAAAAATTAAAGTTCAAATAAATGTTTTTAAAAAAAATAAATAAAAATTGCGCGTATATAATATAATTGAAAAATATTAGTATCTGCATTATGATACATCTATATATTTTATTATTTATAATTTGAAAATTCATAAATACATTTTATTCAATTTTCTGTTCATTCAAGCATATTATTATAACCATAATATTGTTGTTGACGGAAACAAACCTCTTATGTGCAAAATTAACAAAAATGAGAATTTAGTATCCCTGGATTCAGAAAAAACAAGGTTTAATATAAATAAATCTTTTATATGTGCTAATTTTTTTTTATGAAAATATTTAAAAAATACAAAACCTATCATTTGTGACGTTTTTGTATTATATCCTATATGATTCAAATATAACTATATAACATTTATATTTAACTTTGACAAAAACATAATATATATTTTGAAAACAAAAAAAATCTCCCATGTCTCATTAAAAATTTAAAAAAAATGTTTTGTGGAACAATTTTTATTTATAAAAACTTTAAATATCTTCTTAAATAATGTCCCACTAAACATTTTATGTTGCCAACTGCTCGGAGATGTGTGTTTTATGTAACATCAACCACGTTGTTTAAAGATCGTCATAAGTTGTATTATTGTAGCTGTTGCTAAAACACAAAATTGTATACCGTATGCATTATATTAGAATTTTGTTTTAAGGGAATCGGAAGCGGTCATTATTAAGGGGTTTGTGCAGTGCCTTTGTATGAGTAATATTTGATATTTAGTGTGTGTAAATACGTTTGGTATACAAATGATGGCGAGTACACTCGCACGCACAGGCACATGTCAACAAATACGGCTACTGTATTTGAAAAGACACGAAATCCCATTTCAAACATTCGTCGTAAAATGCATTTTAGAATGACATTCCTACTTTCCCCCCTTGATTTTTAAAAAAATTAAAAATGCCAATTTTTAAATGCTCGAATATATTATCTTAATTTTATGGGGACTCATGGAGACAAAATCAAAAATATGGGAAAATCGATCTAAAGAAGGCTTTACGACAAATTCAGATCAGTTTTTAGAATCCAATTGTCGCATCATTAGATCGATCGGTACGTCGAAAATAGAAATGGTCTAAATTGCTATGTTACCGGGTGTGATATATAGAGAGCTAGACAGATAATCGGCACTTCCAATCCCCTTTAAACATTACAATTTTCATTTATGAACGCTCATATAGTATATTTTTATCGCTAGGAATGATGGTGAATTTATAATTTAGTTTTTAGAGTTTCCTGAATATTTTACTCTTACAAGTTTTAGTCCCGTCGATGACGATATACCGGTTTCAACCATATATACGATAGTAACCGTTTATTACGCCCCAAATAGGTATATCCGACATTTTTTTTTCATTTACCTATACCTATACGCTATATATAACTAGTATAGGTGTAGGATAGTTAAATTTTTTTACTTATTTTAATAACGATTTAATAAATTAAGTTACATAATACAACATTCAATACGTATATATAACATTAACATTTGGCATTTATACCTATATTGGTATTATAATATATACTATTATTCCATTAAACAAATATAATATTGTAAACGCATGTTTTTGTTTATCATAAATTATTTAAATAATTTTTAGTTGATATAAGTATATTAGAAAGTCTAAAGTCAAAATGTGTATTATATTGGTATAGGTACATATATAAATGTATATTTATATATAATATACCAATTTATTATGTGTATACTAAATTGAAATATTAATTAAACATTAAATATAGGTACAGTTATTCAGTAAAATTTTCATTTTTATCGCAATTACGTATCATTTTAGTTTCTATATCGAAAAATTCAATATAGATATTTAAATTCAGTGAATAGGTATATTTAATATTTCCAATCCATTATTTAATTTATCGAAATAAAACCTATATAGTATAGTATATTTATATATATATTGTAATATTGTACCTAATATACGTATAGATTATTTACTTATTTATAGTTATCTCAAACACAAAGTGTAAAATATAATGCTTATAATAATAAAATGTATACGCCTATTGTTTATATTATAAGACATTTACTATTTACACTATAATTTCATACAATGTTTATTTATAGAGTATTTAAAGATTATATAAAAACATTTTGTTCGTCACTGAAGTGAAATTTTTTTTGATAATTACAAACGTAATAATATTACTAAATTGATTACCTATCTATACACTTCAAAAATAAAAATGCATTTAACCGGTGTAGTAGTTTAGTTTGTTGATATATTAATATTATTAGTTTCTAATTTTTTTTTTCGAGTATAATATAATGTAGTATTGGTATATACATTGTATATCTATTGATGTTTCGTCACATTTAAAAAAAAAAACACGTGTTACAAATGAGAAAATAAGATTTTTATACTTTAATTTTTTATTTTACTATAAATCAAGTTGATAAATTATAAGGAAAATAAGTTCGATGACTTTCTTCGTAAAACACTCAAATGTATGTAATTATTGCATTGTAGTACAACATATTTACATTCAACTCACAGATGAGTGGGCGTTTTAGTATTTATTGTCACTGGAGTGGCTGTTTAGAGACAAGATACCTACATATTATAAATAGGTTCCTACTAAATCATTTACACGAATATTTTTCTCAAAATTAATTGAATCATGTATACGTAAATGTTATATAATTATTATTATAATTTTAGATTCTTAGCTAAACTCATTTGTGGATGTAGGCTATTATATCATATGATTCGAAATTATTGTAGCTATTACCTATAATGGCTTAGCTTTACAGTATACTTAAAATATTGGGTACAAGTTACTTTTAAAAATAACCATTACGAAGATTCTTCTCAAAGTAAGGTAGAAATATTTTTGTTATCCTTATTTTTACGAACATTTTTAGAAGTTAAAATTTGGGACATGTTTTATATTGCAGTAAAAATAATCAAGATATAGGTGGTAAGTACCTATAGTTTACAATTTAGCTTTTATTATCATTTTGGTAAATTGTTTATGCTTCTATAATCATTAAAAAATAGTTACCAGAAGTTACTCAATGTGCGTTCATAATGTTCATGCAACCTATTTGATTATTTTCATATTAAAAACTAAAATCAGACAAATAAAAACGTTTTTCACTGTGTATGGCACAGAAGCAATTGCAATAAATTGGGTCTAAATTTGACGTTTATATTTTTTTGAAAATGTGTAGACGATTGTAGATTATTTGAACAGGAAAACCAAATATAATAACTATACCTACTGATGATACAGTCAAAAAATATTGATAAATTTATCGTCTGGAAAATGTTTTATCGTGAATAAAATAGCTGCAGAACAACGTAACCAATGTACAAATTAGTAGTTTTTAAAATTATTACAGAAAAAATATTATATTAAAGAAATCTATAATACAAAGAAGAAAATTTCAAACTGATATCATAGTGGTAATAATGTATAGGTAGGTAGTAGGTGGCTACATGTTAATGGTGATCATGTGAAAATAATAAATATAACCAATAATGTATATTTTAATATATTTTTTTAAATAAAATTACGTTATTCGAGTACACAATATTAAACATGTAAATATTAATTAAAATAAAATAACACGGGTCGTGTATAAAATATCTTAATATAATATATAAATACAAGTATTTACATAAGAATTTTACTTTTTACCTATTGAAGTATCTATATTATAAGAGTAGGCAAGAATTGGCGATGAGAAGAACAAGGCCAAAACCAAAACTATATGATAGTTTCGGACTTGGTCATGTTCTTATGGATTCAGTCTTAGTCTTATTTACTTAATCTTGATATTGTTCTCGGACTTGTATGTAAGATCCTTATAGTCTTGTATTTGTACCAAATTTACAAATCAAAGATTAGTATAACAGCTCCATTTCAATAGGCACAAGTGTTTTGTTCAAAATGGATTGTTCTGTACGGGAACGAACCTATGACCTTGAAATATATAGCGAGCGGTCAAATGGGTATAATTTTGAATCATTTACCTCTGAAGTGTCAATCAAATTCGATACCAAACCAATCTATGTATATGATATTTTGCCGTTCTGATGACCACTATATATACTAGCGGGTGGAACGGGTAAGAACGTAAACAAATAACATAACAATCAGAATATGATATATCATCGTTTCTACAGTATTCCGGCTGCACTCGATAAATGTGAACAACTTTATAATTATATACTATATAAAAATACCATATATTCGTCTTATCAGTGGATGTGTAGCTTATTCTGTTATGTTCTATGATTTCAACGTTTACGAGTATAATAGCTTTCACAGACAATGAAAATGAATTGAATTTATTTACAGCATATTATTTTATATTAAAATATTTCCAGGAAATTATATTAGTTTCAAAATATTTTCTGATCGTTGCTAAAAATATATATTTTGAAATGGTATGTATACAAATATTTTTTGTATTCACATTTCTAAAATATTTTCAAAACATTTCCCTACCCTACAATTAAATTACCAAATTTTTAAAAACATTAACCCAACAGCTGTGAAGGAACCCTGTCGCGCGGGTAGTGGGTGTCATATGGTATGACGTTGAATCGTCCCCCTACGGTGGGAGATGATTGAAAATCCATAAGAAATTGTTTTTTTTTTTAAACTCTTTTCTGACTCGAAACGCAAGTTACCACCATTGTGCCACCTCAGATGTATGTATAGTATACCAATATGTATTATGTTTAACTCGTATATTAGTCACTGATAATAAACATATCATAACGATATGTCGTAAATATTATAAGTTTTTTATACTACAAACAGATGAACAATACTGAACTACAACAGACTACACTACAAACAATTTTGAGAGGCTTAAATGACTTTTTTTCATTAGTAAAATACTAAAATGTTGAGGTGGTTAAAAATAATTATTTTCATATTTTCTTGTACCTAATCATCAACAAATATTTTACTGAACCTCCAGATTGATTTTAAAAACTTAAATACCTTAAATTAATTTTTGTAGATAGAATTTTTAAACAATAATAACTGGAAATAGAGTGTCATAACTTGAAAAATAATAATGAATATAATGACTAAACTTTAGATTGTGAGTGATGAAAAGTGTATTTTCGTTTTATGATATGATATTTATTTGTTCTATATTTTTTTGTGAGCAATTTATCGACCAGAAGTCTTGACGTTATGATCAAAATTTTTTATATGTATATTCATTTTTTAGCATGAAGTTTCACCAGAAGGTACTTTGAAGAGACAATGTGTAGATTTTTGAAACATATACCAGAAAAAACTATCAAAAAATTTAAAAAAATACGACTTCAAAATATAATGACGGTTATTTCCTCATAAATCCGAAAATATTGGTTTAAACATTTTAAAGTATATATGAGTATATATTTAGTCAGGCTTAAAAAAATGAAAAAAGGATTTTAATAACGATTGAAATATATATATATTACATATATGTATTTTTTTTTTTTTTTTATTAATTATATTATTATTACAAGGCCGTATACGGTTCTTATAGGTAATTTTATTATTTATTACCAAATTAAGGAATAATCAACTTTAAATGAATAAAAAAATATACAATGTTGATAAAATTGTTTTGTCACTTGTTTTTTATTCATGCTTAATGATCACATTTTATATGATGCATTGTGGCTTTTAATACATACCACGTATGTATGTATACTTAAATACTTTTAAAGCGAAATCTAAATTATATATGTTTTGGGGGGAAATTTAATTTACTGCAGACCAGACCGACAATTTCCAATTCACCATTCTATTTGTCCGATCATCTCCAAATTTAGTACACATACTTACAGATAACTCTTAAATGTCACAGAAAAGTTTTAGAAGCCTAAGTATAGAATTAAGAGTGAAATTGATTTAATTTCCCTTTTTTTCTCCCGACCAGCTTGCATCCATTTATTGGTCAAACAGACTCAAAATTTAATACATATATATTATATGTATATGATATTCTCATATATGCAGATACTTGTGAACATTTAAATATCTTATAAAAGTTCTTATGAGTTTTGTAATGAACTAATACCAGATTCGAAATTGACGTCAAATATATGTAAGGTAACACCTTGCTAGATGTATCTCATTTTACTATTTTTTAGATTAGGTGATTTTTGATTCTAGGTTATACTATACGGACACAACGGCTAGGATATACAAGGGGTGCTTAAACTTATATGTTTAGAAACCTAAAATGTATACATTTTTATCAAAAATACTTTAAATATTTTTATTTTATCCAAAAATCTTAATAAATATTGTTTTATATTACATTGGTATAAAATAATTTTAAGAGGAAGCTATACAAACTATTTTTAAGGAGTTCTGTGTAGGCAATTTGTATGAATTTTTTTGAATAATGAATATTTTACAACTAAAAACTTTTAAATAAAATTTAGAAGTATAATCTGAAAAGAGTCTCATATTTTTATCACTTTCAATTATTGTGTAATCACGACATTTATTTAAAAACTACTATATTGTGGCTTTCTGATCTCAGTTACATCAAAAATTATTATAAAAGAGAAATAATTACACTAAATAAAAATGAGAACGTAAACTAAAACTGAGCATAGAGTTTTTATTCCACAAATTTATTTAATCATATAAAGTTTGTGATTAAAAAACATCAAATTCCAAAATTTTCAAATTTCAAAAAAATTTCAAAAATTATTTGAATTAAAAAAAAAATCTATGTTCATCCATAGTAAATATACTCATTATTATTCGTCTATCGTATTATGTTTAAATTTTGAATCTTCGATAACAAGGAGAGAAGTTAAACTTAGAAAGCTTGAACGTAAATGATTTATTTAAGGCAATTTTATTTTAAGGTTATAAATACATTTTTTTTTTGTTTATACAAGTATATTTAAGTAAACATTTTTATTTTCTTGAATTTATTTTAAAAATATTTTCTTTTTTTTTTTAAATTAAAGATAAAGAGAATTTATAAATGTTTTGGGGGAAGTTTATACGATTGAGAGTAATAATGACATTTTTCTTTTCCAAGGGAATTAAAAATCTTAGTTCCGCCTCTATGTGTGGAGTTTGAATGGTTTTCTAAAATAGGAGCTGTTGAATTAGTATACTATATAGACTAGTACTAGGTACTTTGAAACCTTATAAGTATACGTCCAATGCAAAGTGCAGACCATGCAGATTTGTACATCTAAATATATGTCTGGCTGAACGAGCTGTATGTTTTCGGCTCGTTCCTGTTTGCAATTATATATTATAATATAGTCTGCAGGTGATGGGTCAGAGATGAAAACAAAAGTTGAAAAAAAAATTCAACTATGATAATAGTGTATTATTGGATTTGTTTTTAAAAATACATTTGCGTATATGCGCTTAGATTATTGGAGCGATAATGATATTGTTTTTAGGTTGGATTTTTACTTTTTTCGGAGAATTTTGAATTTGAATTTTCAAATTTTTTCCCCGCGAACTTTCAACTTCGGTACTTCATCGGTACCGACTGTTTGGATTCCACGTACCTACACGGAGTAGTATACAGGGAAATGAATAAAGTACTATAGAATGAAAACGAAAATCGTACAAACACTGCGTATACACAATTATAATGAATAGATGGTTTTTTTTTCATTACAACTCAAGCATATACTGGATAAATACATAATATATAATAATATATTATATATTTTGTGTGTACACATATGAATATGTGGGTTCGTTTGCCGATAACAACGTGGCGGCCACACCACCGCCAGTCCGCCCGCCAGCCCGCCCGCCAGCCCGCCAGTCGTATCTCATATCTATGTGGTGCCGCCGCCGCGCCGTCGAAAGCCAGTCGGAGTCGGCAGTCGCATTGCCGCGTCCGAACCGTGTGGTCGTTACACTGCAGTACCGGTTATTCCTCCACGATTGCCGTGTGGCGCGCGCTCGCTCATTTTTTCTCATATTTTAAACAAAACGGTTCTTTTTTAATTTTATATTTGTGCGAATAGAAGAAAATAAAAAAAGAAGAAAAGCGTAACTCCACCGTTGCCGATACTAGTAAAACATTTTGGAATTTTTTTCTTACCCCCCGGTTTCGATGCAACATATTTTATCGTTATCGTCGTGATAATTTTTCTCGCAGCAAAGATCGCGTCGTCGCCCGTTCCCACACGGGCAGAACTTGCAGCAAGTAGATATATCCAATATTTCAATATTGAAAATATATTTAAATCCGCCATCGTATAAAACGTGTACACATACTTATGGTGAATGGTCGGCGTCAAGCTTTTAAATAATTATTATACTCACCTATCGTTTTAATCGCGAACTTTTATCAAAATTATTATTGTCAAAGTTTTAAAAATAAATTTTCATAATCGCACTGCCGCCGCGTTATCTCAATCGGGACTATCGGTTAGCTCGCGCTAAGTAAATATTGAAAAACGCGTCGTTTATCGCGGTCGCTCTGCCATACATACTGCACATCTCCGCCACCGTTACTAAATCATAATCATTATCATTATCATTATCATCACCGTTTCCGCCACCGCTTGAAAACGACTCAACCGTCAGTCACGTATGAGATGCTCGTCGCCAACGGTTAGTCAAAGGAAAGCCGCTACGATGTCCAGGAGGAAACAGAGTCACCCGAAGCCGCTGAAACGTAAGAACGAATATTTTATAATATCCAATCTTATATTATTATTATTAATTTATATTATATCGCAATAAGATATGTAAGATATGCAATATTATATGCGAATGCTGAGAAGATGACGGGGTGGTCGAGAAGAGTCGGGTATAATATAATATTATGTAGATGTGTTTATATTTATATAGGCAGTGGAATTTTTGTATAGTTCTACAATGTATAAAGGATTTAGTTTCGATAACAAAAAAAAAATAATAAAACTCGATAGGAAGAGAGAGAGATATAGATAGAGAGAGAGAGAGATTAAGAAAGAGTTAGAGACAGAGAGAGCGCTAAAAAATACGATGAGATATCTATCAAGAGTTATCGAGTGGTCCGCCAAACACGTGGACGTCGAGTGTCGCGTACGATAATAGCTAACTTTAGTATCGTGTCATTTTTCTTCAAATCTTCAATTACCAATTATCCGTCTCTCGAGTCCCGTATAGAAATTACGCTGTAATTATTTATTGACATCAATAATAGCTATACTGCAATAATATATATTAAGTATATTATTACCGAAATATATTTTAAAAATAAACCAACATTTAAGTGGTAGGTGTACATAATATATTTTATTAATATTCATTAATCCTATAGAAATTATTGTCACGGAGTTTATTATGTACAAATGTATAAGTATAATACCTATATTATTTTATTAACTATAATATAATATAAAATATAATAACGCAAATAATAATATAATATAATCGAATTATATATTTGTTAAAATAATTACTGAAAAAGAAAATGATTAATCGATAAAATTAAAATTAAATTTTTTTTGTTTTATATTATGATATAATTATAGATTATCTGATATCACTTCCCCAAATCTTAATAATATATAAATTGCAATTATTTCTGATTTTATGTAAATCATTGAAGTAAAAATCGTTTATTAAAGTAAAATTATTTAATATTTTTACTGTACAAACAAAATTTTAAATATATAATATATACTTATTTTAATGTAAAACCGCATATCACGTGTCATCTTCTTTAAAACAATATTTGACGCGTTGGTGCAGTAAAAGCGAAATCCGTTTTAAACCCGCAATCATTAAGGTTTACGCGAAGTCTTATCTCTTACTTCCAATACTTTGAACGATAAATATCTCAAAAATTATATATATTATATTTATTTTTTATATGAAATCTTTTTTTTATTTGAAATAAAATGTCAATCAATAATAGCTGTATATACACTTGAATAAGACAAAAGCATTTTAAATGGGTTTTAAAAAAATACTACTTATATTCAAATACAGTGAATAATTATATTTATCGAAACACATATGGGTACATTAATAATACATGATAAAAAAATTATACATATAAATGTGTATCGTACTCGTATGTTATATTTTAATTTTGGCGAATAAAACAAAAAAGGATTTTACAATAGGTACGATGTATTTTGTATTGCATATTATAATAATATATATATGGGGCAAAAAAATGTTGTTTGTCACACATTGGGTCCTGTGACCTATCTCATAATAATTGCGATAATAACACACACATGCATTTCATATTATATATATATTGTATGTATATACTTGGGTAGACTGGTTATATAGGTTTGCCCTTGATGATGTTTGATAGTTCGTGCTCTATCATCTCGGTTGGACTCCCCAGATGAATCGTTCAGATTAGCCGAGAGCTGATGGGACTCGGCGCATTCACATTATCCTGCTGATAACATTATTGGATAACTCGACCCGGGCCCGCGTTTTCATCTCTAAATCTCTCAATGTTATACCGAACGATAGTTATCTCTGGGTTGTAGTTTTTTTTTTCGTTATCTTTCTGTACACCCTCTTTTAATTATAATCTCTGCGGACAAATCTTACCCCGCCCCGATTGAATGAAAAATAAAAATTTATATTATATTTCAAATAACGCTGAACGGTCGTCTGCAGACTTAAGTATCATACTAGTGATGGTTATAATCTTATAATATCTGATTATTATATGGATGCATAATTTTTTATGTGTGGGAATTTACAAAGTATACATATAGTATATAAAGTTTTCGAAAGTTATTCAATCATAATATTTTCCAGTCTGTAAGATATGTTATATTTTTTGACGAAATATGTGAAATTTAAACTATATAGATATTAAATGAGTTTGATCTTTATTTATTTATTTATTTTTTTTAAAAATTGTAAAATTTTATCGGTAAAATATTCAATTACCTACTCTAAACATAAACATAATTGTCAACCTGACAATCATTGAGGTTATATTCTTAAATTATTTCGAAACAAAAAGTATAATAATGTATTAATACGGTAAGCAGCAGGTTTTTGCATATTATATTTTCTTACTTGCAGCTATTCGTTAAGTAGGTACATTAATGTTGGGTGACTGGATGAGATCCATATACGATATTATAGTATAACTATATATAATATTTTAACGTAGGTTATTATTTGTTGTAGATAAGTACTTAATATTATTTTCACACGGTAATAATCATGTGTTTATAATGTGTTAAGCCGTATATATATTATTTATATATTTAGGTATAGCAGTATAGAGTATAGAAGGTATTCGTTGTGTTATATATACTAAGTAAATTGAGGAACTTAAATATAAAGCGGTCAGGATAATTTGATATTAATCCAACGATATGCATAAAATAATACAGGTATAGATAAGCTTATTGTATAATAAAATATTATACGCATTACTCGTACCTGTACATGCGCATTATTGCTTGTGATTATTTTTTAAACATTTTGGTTTTATGGGAAAATAAATAAATTTACCTATAATAATCTATAGGTACCTACTTACGATAAAAAAAAGAACTGATTGTAGTGATCGATGTCAAAATTGTTGGAATTGTTATAATACGCATAGATAATATTGATAACATATAATAAGGTAACAACTTACTATAACAAATAAAATAAATGACGATATATTCATATAGGTACATGTAATATTATGAATTAGGTATTATTATTTAGCACCTATATATACGATAGTCTTAAACACTCAAGTTGTTGTTACTTAGATATATATTAATACGTACACTGTACAGTGTATTACTACCTACTTAATCTGTAATTGTATCAAGTATAGATATTTTATATACCTGATGGGAAAATAATATTCAATATAAGTACATACAGGGTGATTCTTTAAAGGGGCTCACCTAATTTTCTCTGCCAATAGTCATCTCTTTAAAATTTTTTTTTTATAAACTTGAGATAGTTAGGTAAGTACCTACTTATTTCACTACATTTTAAAATAAAAAGTTATAAATGTTTATTATTTTTTACCCGTATTATATTTTAGGTTTTATACTTTTTTAATGGTAACTTATGTATAGTTTCGATTTAATATTCCGACAGAATATTTTTCTAAAAATGTTGATGTATCAACTTATTAACTAACTTGTTATTATTTGGGCCTCAGGGACGGGGAATAATTTTTATGATTATTTCCCGATTATCGCTCAAATCTCATTTTGCTATTATTCCAAATTTACACTGATTTGATCCTATTTCACCGCCGTAATAATGCATTACTTTTTATTTGTACTATTATTTTTATTTCGTCTGAATTTATGAACCAAGCTAGGTTACTGGCTCGTTTCGTCCACTTGGACAGTTTAATTAAAAAATATTCCCCGTTTAGATGTGTAACATCATGTCGAGTATGTAACAGGTTAAATTAAATACGGTTTAGATGTACTTCTTTGGGTCAAACCTATAAAAATTTGGCGAAATAACAACGGGGGGAAAAAAAAGTAAAATACAACGTTGGCGAAATGAAACTTCAGGGAATCAGGAATGGATCATTTGTATAGTACTTCCGCTTTTCTAAACTTTAAATTGTAACGTAAATAATTAACTTTTTGGTTCAATATTTGATATTGGTACATCAACATTTTCAGACAAATATTTGGCGTTGGAATATTAAGTCAAAAATATAGATCGCTATTTAAGAAAAATATGAAACTTATAAAATAATAAGGATAAAAAATATAGTCAGGGAAGCATTTTGCACGTCAGGTATAGAATATAGGGGGATGAAGTTGGACCCTTCGGTCCTCGGATTGGATAATGTTTTATTATTATTTTAGATTTGAAAGTAATATTATAAATCATTATGTATTCGATAAATATGATTTTAAGCGGTATATTTTTTTAGGGGAGGAGAATGAATTAACAAATGACCTTTCTCAAAAATAAAATAGGTATAGAATTAATTTTCTGTCAAAACGCTTTTTTTGAAGTGTATTTTAAATATAATAAGTATAATAGTTTTCATACCTGGCTTCACCCGGGATTTTAATTTCTCTTTTCCCTTAAATGCATTATGAGAAATTGTATTAATATTATATTTATTAATTTTATTTTATCATTATTTTTTGCGTGGAATAAATATTTAATTTAAATCCACTTCTCCCTTTTTTTCCGTGAGTACACCGTATAAGTATATGTACACACTGCAAAGTATTTGGTTATTTTCCTCGAATTTGTACAAAAATGCATTTTGTATACCTACACATTTTTATACACCGTATAAAAGGTAGTTTTTCTTCAAGCTACTAAGGAAACTACTGGAAAAAACGAAAAATGTCCTCTTAAAAGTAATTTCATCTAGAACTAATTTGCTATAATCGTTTAATATACAAACGCTAAATCTATACTCAACTCTTTCTGATCAAAAAGTTGCTTATAGAGAAAATATAAATAAATTAACATCATTGAAACATCAATAGATTTCTCGCTACGCTAAGAATCTAAAAATAATAATTTAAATTTTTTATAAAAATGTGACATAATTATCTCAAGTATAGGTATAGTATACAAAAACAAAAATTAAATACAGATAAATATTCACAGAGGAAATTAAGTGGGCATGACAAAGGAATCATTCTGTATAGACAAACATATTGTACGATAACATTAAAACCCTTTTAGATTTTTGTACTATTAAAAATATCAATATTTATTAAGCGGACGTCGCACCCGCATTTGCTGTCTCTGTCTGTTTAATGGGCAATATAGCAAAATTACACCACACAAAACAATAAATGTGGTATCTACGTTAAAATAAGACTTAAAACACCTATTACCAATTTTAAAACCAAATTTAAACTGAAGAAGATTTTTCTTTTATATTGAAAAACCAATCGGGCGTTGTACTAAAAGCTGCAGGCCCATCCCTAGATATTTTAAAAATAAAAATAAAATTTAATGCCACCTTATATAAATAAGCAAAAAAAAAAAAGGTCATAAATTTATTTTCCGACTATACAACAAAAATAGGTGATCGTTGTTCCATTTTCGATATTTATACTTCAATTTTGCCGCACTAAAGCAGTGGCGTAATTCAAAATTTCTTATGGGGGGGGGGGAGATATCAAATAATACTTCATAATTTATCTACCTTCGTGATCGCTACGAAACAATAAATAATATATTATTATTTAAAAAATTAATTATATTGATAACTTACTAATGAAGTTTTAAAATTGTTATCGTTCTTTTTAGCCCGTAATAAAAAAACAAAATATAAATACATAAATACAGCATATGGGAGATTTATCTCTCATATCTCCCCCCCTCCCCCCATAATTACGCCCCTGCAATAAAGCGATGCATGACTCGCTTGTACCCCAGTGACGGGCCTAACTAAAAGTACAATAGACCTCATGGCCTATATCCTAACATTGATGAAAATAATATACATAATACATAATATATGACTTCAAACTTTAGACAGATATTTTTTAGTCCCTTGATCAATCAAAACATATTATAATGTTTAGATGAATACAGTAATATAATATTAAATTCGCTGTGTATATAATAATCGTCTGAACATTATATGTATATATGATAAGAAATCAGTAAATATATATATATATATATATATATATATTAAGAATAATAAAACAACAACATCGTCGTTATGGATAAGTGTCTCTTAAATAATTTGTAGAGATAATGTTAATGTACATGTAAAGTGTTTTTAATATAGAACGTAAAAACGAACTGTATATTTTCACTCAATATACGATTCATTGATAAAATAATACAAGTTGTATGTGCTGTCAGGGATCAAGTGATTTATAATTAGATAACAATTACACAAAATTATTTTAATGAATAATCACCGTAATTATACGAATTCTTAGAATAGAAGAAAGAGGTACTAAGTATAAATGGACCTTTGCCGACACTGTAAAGTGTCGATAGACATTATTATAATAATCTTTTATCGCAAAACGGTAGTCACAATAGTATTATAGATATGACGTCCGTGAAGTTGGCTCCTCCTACCTTCTCCTAGAAGTTCAACCCTTTACAAATATTTTGTAATTAAATTTAAAGAATTCCCTCGATAATTTTTAGAATTTCCATACCCACAGTTTTCCACCAAAAATTCTAGCAAATTAATTGTAAAATATCTATGAAGGTTTGATCTTTCTAGGACAAAGTAGGAGGGCTGTCATGAAGTTGGCCCTCATACTCTTAAAATCATTTTTGGTAGAAAACTGTAAGTATGCAAATTCTAGCAGATTAATGGTAAAATATCTGTGAAGTTTCTAGGAGGTGAGGAGGGGGAAACCTTACGGACCTAAGGTTAAATTTTGACATCTATCAAAATTTAATTTATTGATCTTATAAAAAAAATATATATATATTTTTTAGAAACTTATATAGTATAGACGAGTATTGTGCAAGTCACAAAACTATATCAAACTATCGTTGAATTAGAATAATTTAGGTTTAAAAATATTGTTTATAGTGACGGTGTGTATTGGCGTTCAAAATAATGATCTTATTTTAATGATATGTTATCACCGTGTGTTTTCGAAAAATTTAGTTTCGTTTAACACAATCAGTTTGCGCCAGTGGGTATATGTATTTAACACAATAATATTATATAAAATATATATATATATATATAAAACCCTTAAAATATACGTTGTTACGTGTAGGTGCTTTTTTTTAAAAAAAAAAGTCTGTAGTTATATCCGAACGTCGACGCGTGTATAAGTTACCATTAGTGTGATTTTGACCTCGGGCGTTTTTGATCGCTCCGACATGTTTTATATACATATTAGTTACCTATATCATCATATTAGTGTTGGCCGATGACGTCGAGGGGGAGAACAAAAAAAAAAAAAAAAAACGACAACACGATTGTACGTATTCAAATATTTGTATAATTACATCATCGATTCTCACGGATAAAAAGAGTCGGTGAAAAAATTCTCTTATCTTTTTATATTCTAGGGTCACGGATGGACGGCGGTGAGCAAGATACAACGTGACCATTAGGCGTTCCTTGTTTACGAAACCTTTATTTATACGTGTGTATATTACATATATATATATATATATACCTACTTACCAAACTATTTTTATCAATATCGATTTATCATATATAACCTCATCCTCTCTCCTCCCAATGTGCACTGGCCGTATCTATTCCGAAATACTCGAAATAATAATTAAGGCGACCAAATCAACGTTCGTCGCGGTTACAATATCGTCTTGTACACAATACTATAATATATATATATATATATATACTGTATATAATCGTCGATTAACGTTTTAAATGACACTTATGGTATCCTGCGCATTTGTCATTAACATATTATTATATTATACTGCATACGATCTATAAAATATATTCGATAAATTCAATGTACAGTATATATTATGTCTTATGGTATTATCCTATGAATTGATGGGTATATAGGTATATCATGTATATAGGTACTTTATAGGTATTTTTATTTGATCGAAAGTATGCAGGACGTAGGTATACCTATAATCGATTTGTCTAAAAAGTCTATTTAATGAAAAATATATAATCAGTGGCGTACACAGGAATTTTCTATGGGGGGGGGATGAATATATTTTCTACAAAGTTTACTTCTAATCTTGAACCATTACAGTTCACCAACTAACACTTGTACAATAATATAAAATAGAACGTGTCATTATCATCAAAGAAAATATAATTGATAAAAATATTTTCATTACAAAAACACTATAAAGGCAAAAAATTCTAAAAAAGTAGGTCAAAAGGGGATCTATACCCCATATCCCCCTTTGTATGCCACTGTACATATATAATGTTAGTATAAATAATAGGATGTTTGAAAATACTGTAATATAGAGTATATGCAGTGCAGTCATATTATACTGTAATATGTGTATTACACATATTAAAGATAAATATTAATAATATAAAAAGTTCAGCAACTTTATATAGATACCCTGTATTAACGATAACAAAATATCAAGTGTACCTTATCGAGTTATTATAATTTTGCTAGGAAAAATGGCTATTTCATGAAATCATTAATTGCTAAATATGGTACCTACGGTAATCATTTTCTGACACATTTTGTTACACGAGTGCAAACATTATACCGGGACGCACATTTTGTCATTACCTTTCGAAAGTGAACTGTATTTATTTGTATATAATATTTTATTTGTTTTATAAATAATCCATAAATTACACATGGTTTTAACGTTCCGTCTGCTAGCTAGATATAAACATTTTTTTTATAGAACATATGATTTTGTACTATGGAAATATTAACATTAATTATCATCTTAACAATATATTTTAATTAATTACAAATGGTTATTGATTATATTTTTATGGTGTTTGTTTAAGGTTCGGCGGAAATATCAAAGTTTAACTGCGAGTCACCATATTATATTTATATTAATTATTAGTTTTATTTATTTAGTACTATCTTTATACGTTTTCTATTTTAACTGCATGTTTCGTTCGAGAAATATTTCAATTTCTGATATATTATGAAAAAATAATATTAACGAAACATATATTTTTTTTAATTTACTATATTTAGATTTCAGTCTGGTAGAATTTAAATCGAGAGAATTTGAGATTTTGCTGCAGAATTTTCTAAAAACGATTTTCGCTTTCATATTTTTACTTGATCATATATAAATCGGTTCACATTAATTCAAATGTGTATAGTTAATCATCGTATTTTAGAGATTTTTCGTTTAAACGTAAAACAAATATATCAAATAGTTCTCAAATTTTCAATTTTTTATACAAAATTTATTTAATATTTACATATTTATTTAATATACAAAATATTGATTCATGTTAGGTTTATTGTATTGTCATATACTAAAAATATATAAGTCTTGATGAATACACGAATACACAATACAATATATAAAGTTGATAAACTTGTTGTCAAGCGAATTTTCCGTGTGTCGTTAAACACTAATTATTTAGTCTAATTATTATACATTCACAAAACGATTTTGATATCATTTTATTTAGCTTTTGCGAGTTTACCTACGTAGATATTTTAGTAGTTGGTGGAGTGCGTAGGTTCATGTTTGTGTATTTGTTTTTGTTTTTTTTTTTAACTTTATCGTTTAAAATGCATTTTAGTTAAATATTTTCAATAGCTGAATATTATTAGACAGCAAATAAAGTTAATAATAATATTAAAAATTTGATCTTGTTTCGACTATAGACTAAAGCGTGTTTATTTCTTTCGCAATAATCGCAAATAATCCATCTCAAATAACAAATTTTTAAAGATTGTTCAAACACTTGATTTAATATAACATTTGAATTTTTTATCAACTATAATTTATATTATATTATATACGATATAATAAAATTGATTAAAATTTAAATGTTTTTTCTTTGAGTTTCTAATCTTGTAACAGTCATTCAGCATTGTTAGAAATGGTTATTTCACTGTCGAATCTAAAGGAAATTAATAGCCATGAATAGAATAGGGTCTCTAACGCGTTGTTCGATCACAATAGTGGCATTTATAGAAGGTATATAAAGTGGTCAAGAAAAATATACTAACGATTCGAGTGTTTCATCGAGATAAGGATATTTATGTTTTTTTTATGTATCGAGTCGTCCTGTAATGCATTTTATTCTATGTCTATCTTAAAAATCTTAAATTCTAAGAGAATAATGAGATAAAACATAAATAAAACGGGGTGGAACATAATATAGGTGTACGTTATAAATTGTAATAATCATGGTTTCAAATTTTTATTTGTAGTTTGTATATAATTTAATATTATGTAGTAATATTTTATAATATTAAGTTGCGCCAATAAAACGATCAATTAAATTGATTATAATATACATTTTAACAATCATTCGTCATATTATTATTATATTATATGATGTAACGTTTATAAATTATCGTCGACATATTTTTGATTGTGTGTGATTGCCTGCGATTAGTAAAAATCCAATCATAATTCAACCAGAAACAATTTAATCATAATATTCTTAGTTATAGTATAATGATAATTTTTTTAATTTAAAATATTTATTTTTTAAAATTTTTTTTGGCCAAGTATATATGATTAGGGTGGTCATATATATAATTATAATATCCTACCTAGCTGTTTGTGTCTCCCAGGATTTCACCATACCGCACACATCCGGCGAATGGAAATACCATTGGTCGCAAATCGTCAACAATACTAAACAGTGTACCTATATATAAACCTAACATTCTGTTTGTACATATATATAAATATGTATTAAAATATAATTTAATAAGATATTCGAACAATAATAATATAGCAATATGATTCCGCCGTACCCTCCTCGTTACACCTATAGTATACACACATATTATATATGCACAACCGCAACAGTTGGACCTAAACCATAAAATTGTTTTATTATTTTATCTATATGTGTACATATATACGAGAACTCGAGTATAGACGCTATTAAGTTTGTATACCATATTTTCTTTCTTCCATACGAAACTTGTGCACACATCATGGGTTTAATTTTTTTTTTGTTATGTATATAATGTATATATATTGCAATATTATACATACCTATAACTTATATATAGCTACTGTTCATTTTTCGTACATAATATGTACAATATATATATATATATCTTCAAATCGTTTTTTTTCTCCTCGACATATATGCTTACTACATACATATAACATATATATAAAAATATTAAAAAATAATAACGTATGGACTCGCTTCAATGGATTTGTTTATTTTTTGTGCGAACTATTTTCACATCGTTAAAAACGGTTTTAATGCGCTCTGCATATGGCATATTGTATAATAAACACAGCGTATATTGACACAACCATTACCGGGTCAAGTGCTCGCATATTGGCTTATATAGTATAGGTACCTACGTATATACATAACAATTATAATATTGTGCCCCTTAAAATGTTTGAACTGAAAAAAATAAATCGTCAATTTCTATTTAAAGTAAATCTATACGTATTATATACGTACCTATAATAATATGTATAATTATAACTTTGATAAATAATCAAGTTGCCCCGATGTACACTTCGGTATCTATAAATATATTATAATATTGATTTAGTGTACATAAAGTGTTTGAAAAAAAAACCACCATTAGACTTGTAAAGTTTATCTCATAATATAATACCTAATTGGATGAATTAATTAATTTTACTGTATATCTATGACGCTACGTATATATATAGATCCAAATCGATTATTTACAAATTTAGAAGTCATATAAGATAAAAAAAAAAAAGATTAAAATATGTTTTTTCGTTTTCGTGTATTCATTATAAATAATCATTTTAAAAATAATGCATTTTAAACGCTATAAATAATATATTTTTGTTATAATTACATAATAATATGTAGATACTGATGTAATAATTTTGTCTTAATTAGTTTTTTTCTAAAAAACCATTTGAATAAAAATACCTATCACTTGATTTTTGGTAGTTGTACCTAGGTATATAGTTGCCTATATTATATTACTACTAAATATTCAATATGATGACGTCACAGTCAATGAAATACAATCGTATTTAATACGAGATTTCTTACACATACATACCTATGTAATATTTTAATTGTAATTTAATATATCAAAGGCATTTTTTAAATTTGTATTTTTGATCATATTAGGTATATTTTTTACGTGGATTATCCTGTAGTAAAATTTTAAGCGCATTTCGTGTTTATGCGTGTGTGTCAATATGGTATATGTTTACACCTATACTGCGATAAATCGTTAATTATCTCCTCCGATTTTTAGATCAACGTAAAGTTATTGTAAGGCACGTACATGGAATTTCAATTCAAAACTGTAATTTTGTTATTTTTTGCTATTGATCGATAAATATGTAGATTGTAGATACATAAACTATACTTATAAGTTTCCGGATTTAGATAATAATATATATTATCATAATATAAACAATATAATTATCAGGCATACATGAAAGAATACATTTATTTTAAATAGTTTTTGTCATTGGTCATTACAATAGGCTTATAAGGACTTTTAGCTTTAAAAACATAGAAATATGCGTGAAAATATACTTTAAAAACAACCAAATATGCGAGAACCTTTACCTACCTAACTACGCAATAAAAAATATTTGATTTTGAATCATTAGAAAATATTATTTCAATATGTTTAATATATATTTTATTATGACTAATAAAGTTATATAACTATAAGCTATAGTTTTATAGGTATAAAAAAATATACCTATACTTTTAAACTATTTACTTTCCATAATTCTGGTATATTTTAATTTAACATTCTATCTATAGATATATCATCAAATATATATTTTTACATCATATTATACTTTGAAACTATATTCAACATGAAAATTTAAGTAGGTACTTATAGGTACCAAACCATCGATTATTCATGATTACCAGTAATCATTGGTTTTAGTGTTCTAGAAATGTATACCCAACATTTTTGTGCTTAAAATGTCATCCAATTTCTTTATGTGTATTTAAAAAATGTTAAGCTATTAATTTTATTTTTCTTATTTTCAATAGTTTTTAGCGAATCGGAAAGTTAGTATAAAACTAATAATTCATGATTTTAAATAACGGAAGAAATCCTTTGCTTAATACATTTGTTATTCAAGTACAAAAATTGACTTCAGTTAAATATTAAATTATACATTAACATTGTGGGGGGGGGGGGGTAACGTCTTACAATATTTATATAAATATTTAAAAAGTAATTTAAATACAAACGTATATATCTACTCCGATCGCTTTATAGAATAATAATTAATTACAAATTGAAAACAAAATTTTGATTGTCAAAAATATTTGTTGGTAAATTAATTTTTAAAATCAATATTATTTTTAAGTGTTTAAAAAAATCAATAAAAATGTATGCTTTAATGAGTAATATAAAAATCGTTAAATATGTAAAATTATAAAACTTTGAATTTAGAATCATATATTATACCTATACATTATTTTACGAGTATATTGTAATTTATATTTTACATGGCGTTTTTTTAATTAATGAGAAAGAATATGCAATTGCGAGAAGTCTTTAGGTAAAATCGAAATCCGAATATTTTATAAAATATATATATTGCAGTACTTATATATAGATATTTGTTAAAATATTATAACTCACAATCAATTATAGAAAATTATCATAAATAATGTTAATAACTACAGTGTGCCAATTTACATATTATATTATATAAGTACAAGAATTTGAGAGAAACATATAACATATACCTACATTTTAGGTATTTATAATATATGTACGAAAAATTAAAATTTCAATCCAGAATCAATTTATTATTTTGTGGGAGTGTATAGCTTATTTAATATTATATTATTATGATATAATAATTAATAATACAATATCATGTAGTTAATAATTTGTTTCATTTTGAACTAGTAAACGTATAATATAATTGTTTTATTTTTATATAACTTGCTATTTTTACACGATTTTAATATTATATATTATATTGTTATATATATATATATTAGGTATATTATGTATTATAAATGCGCATATCGTATAATATGTCAATAATTTATCAGATATCCTTCGAGTACCGATGCAGATGTTCCATGACCCGTACGATAATATTCAATATTCTTACATTACCTATATATAGGTACGTAGTTTTTGATAAATTTTTTTTTACTCCGTCGAACAATGAATAAACAAACTTTTATTATAACCGTAGGTATAGGTTATTTGTCAGTGCATATTATAATACTTAAAATATATATTATATATGTCTAGGGGCCTGATATGATTATTATCAGTATCTAATATCTATAATGTTCTAATTCTTGTATTTTTTAATTGATCGATACAAATATCAATATTTTACTTAATGGCACATTTGATGAGGAATAAAAAAAAAATAGTCAAATTTTGATTGTGATACGAAGATCGATCATTTATCATTGTAATGAACTTGTAGGTTCCATCAATCCATCGTGGTTACATAAATTGATTTTTATTATTAAAATTGTAAACCAACAAATGTATCAAATATAACACCACCTGAGGAAGGTGATTTTCGGTGGAATAATCAAACAAGGGTTATTTTCGTTGAACATCAATTTAAAAGTTATGATTAAAAAAAACATATTTTGGCTATTCAATATTTAGTTTATTAATTTTAAAACACGAGGAATATATATGTTATTATTTATAGGTTATATACGATATATAATACAGTACTCACTACACACATATATGCTTATATACTGGCTACTGTAAGTACCAAATAATTTACAATAATAATAAAAATAAATAAATGTATACAAAAATGTTGTACCTATACCTATATTATAAATAGGTTTTAATTTTTGATTTTACCCTAAATATACGTTGTATATAAATTAATCGACGCATAAATAATTTTCAATTTATTTTATATTGTTGTTTTTTTTTTTTTTTAAATAATTGTTATAAAATACTTTTAGAAATATTAAATAGTATTATAATAAAAGGTAATTATAAAATAGCGCAATTAATAACTTATGAAAAATGTCGTTTATAATAATAATCATCACAATATTAAATTATAAATACAATAGATACATATAAGATGAGATCATGAATGCCTAGTCATATAGGAAAATGCGTTATATTATATAATTGTATACAATTATAAGTAGTTGAAGTTCATCTGTAAAATGTAGGTCCCAATATATTGAAAAATATTTCAAACAAAAAAACTTTATAAAACCATTATTGAATATTTATTAACTTTTCCCGGAATAAATGCATCATCAACAGAAAAAATATTTCCTTTTTCATAATCTTATTAACAAAATAAAAAAAAATAATTTTAAAATATCAGGATATATTATGGAATGTTATACATTTTTATTTATAAAGTGCCTAACCATAGCAATATTATGTAATGAAACATTGAGAAATTACGGTCTGCATGGAGATTCGGAGAATCATTTAAATCTGAATTATAAAGAATAAAAATATAAAAAATTAATAAAGTAAATACTTACCTAATAAAAAAGTTTTTTTTTTTTTTTGTTATGGATGACTTTTTTTTAGCATTTGTAGAGAAAAATTGCAGTGTCGGGGAAAAATAATAGGATAAAGTATAGATGGTATTGTAGAGAACCACTGCAGAGGGGAAAAGGGTAAATAAAAAGAGAATTTTACTATACCTTCGCTAGTTTTGTTGCATATTTTGCAATAATGCATAGTTAAAGCATTATTATAATTAATAGAAAATATCTATACAAATTATTTGTTAAAATGTAATGTATAATAATATATTAACTAGGTAGGTATACGGTTAATGTTAATATGTGTGTAACGGTCAACTGAATTCATTTTATTTCTATATAAAGGTATAAAAAGTTTTAAATTTTACTCTTACAATTTGGCAATAGGTACTAAATAATGTTTAGGTTACGTTCTTGTAGTTTCATAGAAAAACATCAATTTCAAAGGCTATATACAATATTAATGTACCTATAGATAACAATTATAGATTGATGTGATGTATAATTTTCAAAGAGTTATGTTATATAATTTTTGGCCTTATAATATACATTTTAAGAATTAATTATTTTTATAATATAATTTTGACTTTCAAATATATAAATATTATAATAATATTTAAGTGAAATATATAAACTTTATTATATTACATTTTGAGTTTTAAATGTGGAAATTATAATCAGTCTTTTAAAGTTCAAATGTCAACAATATATAGGTAATAATTTATAGGTATTATATTATTATTATTTATTAGATACCTCGTATTTAAGTATTTATTTATTTATATTTATAATGATAATAATATAAAACTTTACAATTTAATTTATTTTTGTACTTTTTAATAAATGGTTAGTATATTAGAGGTATATAATATTTATTACACCTATTATTATTATCATTAATTTTATTAAAAAATCCTTATTGTATTAGTTGATAAGACATTTGTATAATTTATTGAAATGTTAATATAAAATATTGTGTATTGGCCTGTTTTGTGGAAAAATTTTTAATTTTTAATTATTTTGTATAGATTACGTATATAGTAGGTATATATGTATTAATGTATACAAGGTATAAATTAAGTAAATGTAATAAGGTATACCTCTAATTATATTCATTAAACATTTCATTACACACTTAGGTATATATATTCATTATTAAATTCTCGATATGGTGTGTGTTTTTATATAGGTAAATGATATAGTTAATAATGTTTGAAATATTTTATTCTACATAAAATGATAAAATACACGTTCATATTAAAATTTTTTAATTATATTTATAAAAAAACAATGGGTTTAAAAAATATTCATATTCAACAATCTTTACGTTGTTCATCGTCGTATTATACTATTTTAATTAAAAAAAAAAATAAAATCGATTCGATATATGAAAAAAAAAATGTTCTTCGACGTATATATACAACGGCTAATACTTCAGTTAATATACTTATATATAGCTATAGTTATTATATCTACA
This sequence comes from Pemphigus obesinymphae, assembly GCA_025469235.1. Lineage (NCBI taxonomy): Eukaryota > Metazoa > Arthropoda > Insecta > Hemiptera > Aphididae > Pemphigus > Pemphigus obesinymphae. Next base: position 54,379 of record JAIPRL010001014.1, read on the forward strand.
TTAATAAAAATATTATAAATATATTTTGTCATCCTTATAATAAAATTGAGGGATTAAAGTATTATATTTTGTACGACGTTAAGATACATTTTTTTTTCACGTTTGTTTTGATTTTTTTTTTTAAATATTATTATTATTTTTATCATTTTACCGACAGTTTACAATATTATGCGAGCTGTATACGGTTTTATTTTTTTCGTTTTATTTACGTTCGGACGAGATAAAGGGGATCGTTATCTGACGGGGGTATTAGAAGAACAATTTTTATATATACGGCGCATTGTTTTTACGCCCCCTGCGTATAATGATAAGTACCCGGTTATCTTTCTCAGCCCCTCCTCCCCGACCCGACGACTGGTGTCCGGTGTGTGTGTGTGTGTGTGTGTGTGTGTACCCGCTTGTCGTATATATATACAACCGGTCACGGTTAGACGGATAGTCCCTACCGGCATGATACTGATAACGAACGTGTACATATACCACCCATACACACACATGCATACGTAGATATGTATATATTCACGGGTGTTATACACGTGTATGCGTGTGTGTGTGCCGGGAAAGATAACGCATTAGTTTCTGTGTGTGTGTGTGTGTGTGTTCTGGCAAAAGGTTTTTAGACGGTTGTTTCTACCGGGCGCGCGCTGATAACGACGGACGGCGTACAGATAACGCCATGACATTACACACACACACACACATGTACGTCAAGTGATGGCGGGTAGGGATTTAAGTATATACAGAGATATGCGTATGTGTGTCTGTGTTTGCGTGCGCATGTATACGGGCGTATAGTAATAGCTGGGCGAGAGGGTGGATTGATGTATATATAATATACAGGGTGCTGACGCGGTATAGGGCGTTTTATCTTTGCGGATGGCAAAAGAAAATCAAATGTATGGGAAAAATTTTCCAAAAAAAAAACTGTAATATTCTCATAATCATAAGGACTTTTTGGCCCAAAAGATAAGATAAACGCAAAGCTTTTTTTTTCCTCATACAAGTCTTTATATTAGATATTAGTAACTTTTTTTTGTGAATTATTTTACTTTATTTGCTCTAATAGCTACATTTTCATTTTTTTCTGTATTTGAAATTATTCAGTTCTCCAATAAATTATTGATACTATACAGATAATAATAATTTAAAAATCATGTAAAAATAGATAACACCGTGAATGCTTAGGTATACTCTGTGACTTGATTATAAAAAATGTATTAAAAAAATACTTTTACGCTTAATATTTTATTTGTATAGGAGTACATAAAATCAAGAAATTAATAAGTATTGCCTATATTTAAAATATAGAATAAAAAATTTGCACATCGTTCGTCGGATAGGATACTGATTGTGGATATATTATATTGGAAATCAATGATAAATAATAAATCATATTGAATCATTGCTGTTAATAAAACAATTTTCAGCAGAGCTTTGGTGTAATAATCAAAAATAATAAAATTACAATTTTATTTATTATTTTGTGATGTCTCCTAAATTTATAAAATACTTCCGTTATAAAGGTAGTTTTTTTTTCACGCTTAAAAAACAAAACTTGGAGATCGAAAAATGACCTCTTCAATATGCTAACTATAGTACAGATTTTCTATTAAAAAAGTTCTTTACTCTAAGATTTCTGCGGGTCTCCTTATGGTGAAAAAGTTGCTCACAGAGAAAAAATTAAAAATAATTGTAAAACCAACAGGTTTTTCGTTTTGCTAAAAATCTAAAAGTTGTAGGTATAATACAACAGTTATTGTATTGTTGAAAATTACTTTCAACCGTTTTCCCCAGATTTATAATTGATAGGCACTGCACTATTTTAAAAGCGTTTATAAAACATATTTGTAAAATGTTAAATTTCCAACCAAAAAATTTCGTCAAAACATGATTTTGCTTTCTGCAAAAACGTATTTTTTATTATTGTTTGGGAAGACGTATGATCGTATAATATAGAGTGTGTACTGTGTGTGATATCGGTTTTTATTATATTGTATACCATATCGTTGTTGCGGTCGTGACCCTGTATAATATTATGTATACAAGTTTGCTAAAATTCGTTGGGTAGAGAAATGACTGGTGAAGGGAAAATAATAGTACCTTCCCCCCCCCCAGTAACAACCGACGATAGATCGGTCGTCGCAACCGCCACCCTGGCGCGCAGAAAGCCCATCTCTCGCGAAACCTCGATCGGTATCGTCGTGTGTCGTCGTGTGGTATTGTTATTTTTCGAGAGATCCGAACGGATATAATATAATATATAGACCGGCGGACGATACGGAATACGGATAGATGATCCCTGCGAAAGAATATGATTTGTTCTCAAAAATTATTTTTTTATATTTTAATACTGCAGAGTAATATTATAATGATATCATCAAAGTCGTAAAGGACAAGTTAATATCTATACGCTCGTGTATACAATTAATATACAGGTACCTATATATTATTGGAGCTTTGATTTTTTTTAGTTGATGTTTTTAATTTTCGTTTTAATTATTGGAACATTTTTTTCAAATATTTCCCGAAAGTAAATATATATAATGATCCAATATTTGTTTGTACTTTTACATAATATACAACACTATATTATTAATTTACTTATACAGGAAATGATTGAAGAATAAATTTGTTTTACCGTCAGGGGATTGTATGGGTTTAGACGGTGGACAAAATATAGTATAATAGCCGTCTCGGCCGCGATGACAACGATCTGTACAATAGACACCTACGCGATAACTATATTTATCTCACAAGCAGACAACTCTATATTCTTATCTTAATAAACTGCAGTACACGAAGACGATATGTGTGCGTGTATATATGCAAGAAGCGTTCTTTTTCTTCGACACTTTTTTTTTGGTTTTTTTAATTTTATTCAAGGTCGACAAAAAAGCAAAAAAAAAAAAAAAATAATAATAATAATAATAATAAACAACACATTACTGATAACGAATGCGCACACGACGTTCATCGACGACTATATATATATATATATATATATATATATGTATATGCATTTGTGTGTCCTCGTGCGGCGGTTATATGTTTCGGAATACCCGACCAACGGTATATACTGATATATACCTACTACATATATATATATATATTATATATATAATTTATATAAATGTATGTATTATAAGTACATATAGTATGGAGGTAGGTATCTAACGTATACGTATTATACGACTAATCCGGTTAAGTGGTTTTGGTCCTGTCTCTGCTGGCAGTGGCGACGACGGTGACTATATTATATGAGTATATAGTATATATAAAAAAAAAAAAAAAAAAAAAATAGATAATATACGACGACGTGCAGTACGCGGTGGTGGCTGTCAAGATTGGAGGGACGAATATCGCGGGGTAAAAAATCAATTTCTCCGAGACATTTTTCTAAGCGAGATTTTATCGAAAAACATTATATAGGAGAAATATTATAACGGTTTTCGGACTATGTACCCTGTAGTATGTATATAGTCTATACCCTGTTACGGGATTGAAAATCGTTTTGGAAAAAAAATATAAAATATATATATATAATTGAAAATTTGAATTATCGCGTGAACACCGCGCTATATGACGATATCGATTATTATGTGATATTATGGGTATATATACAGGGCGAGAAAAAAGTACTTCATAGATTTCAACAACGAGAAATTTGGACATACATATTTAATTGTATATAGCATATATACGAGTATATATATCTGTATACAATGAATTTCTGTGTTCAAAATGGTTTTTTAAAACTTAATAAATAATCTTTAGTCCGAGGACCATACTACGGAGACTAATGGCACAGTTTTGATCCACGGCTTGTTGCTTTTACTTCCGTTCTAAAAATAATTTGTGTTCGGTTCATAAATGAACGATTTAAAATTAGCTTTATTGGTCACTACCCTATTATTTTCTATATTTTTTAAATACCTATTGAATCCTTACATATATCGTTTTTAGTATGAAATGTGCACCCTAAAAATGATAATAAGATGATATCAAAAATTTCATCGAGAATAAATTCATTTTACTAATTCGGTACATTCAAATACTGCAGTAGATAATACATAATATACTGCAGTTATTTGATAGATTATACTGCACGTGAACTCATTTGTTTAAGTTAAAACATGTTTGTGCGTACCTATAAATATAATTATGACAACTTAAAACAAATTTTTGAGGAAAATGACATTTATCTCGCTGAAGTGTACACTGTACCTACATGTAGTACCTATCGAATGAGATTATAATACTGACATTGTAGGTATTAGGTAGCAACTATTAAATAAGATATGACATTTGAATATTATATATGGCGTTATCGTTTTATACGAAACTATAGATATATAGGTACATAATATATTGTTATATACCTACATTATTTTAATACATTAGATATTATTATTACTACTAATATTTATTTATTTTGTAAAACACTATTTTAAATACCTATCTACGTTAATCAAACCAGTTTGTCTTAAATTTAAATTATAATAGGTAATATTGGGTTTCATCCCGACAAGCAATAATTGATTTTTTTATATTAATTTTCTTAATGAAATGTAACCAGTTTTGTATTATAATTCAAATAGTTGCAACTTTGAAAGTATGAATATTATAATCATTGTATTTAGGAAATGGTTTTTTAGATCAAAATTATATATATTAATTATATTGTCATATTTTGTAAAATGATTGGGAAATTTAAAAAAAAATCTGACAAAAATATTTGTAAGTGAGTATCACAATATCTACAATCTATGATGGGCTATTATGTAAAAAATACAAATGTTTTATATATATATATATCAAAAATCTATATTCTATGTTCTATATAATACACCTATACATATAGAAGGAGGTTAAAACTGGATAAATTTTAATAGGATTAAACAGATTTTGAAATTATCTTTGGATTTCAAATGATAGGCAAAAATAGGGTTTTATTTATTGTTTCCGGTTAATATTTATAAACAAGGTTTAAATTTGTATTAATTTTGTTTAACCTTAGAAAACATTAGATTAATAAATAACATTATTTATATCCAAACCCTGATTTTAAAATTCTTAGGTTTTCATTTTCGAGTAGAAACTCGGTTTAAATGTTTTTCGAGTTACCCGGGATTCTTAACTGGTTTCAAACCCGTTTTAACTCTCTCTCTCTCTCTCTCTCTATATATATATATATAATACACATAATCATAAGGGACATTATTATATCTAAAAAATAAAAATATATTTTGTTAAAATTAAAGTGGTTTATTGTAGCGAAAAGAAACTCTTTATGACGTATATAATATAATATAGTTATGTAGTGTAGCCTTTTTGCCACTAAAATATATATTCAGTCGCTGATATCAACAAAATCGAATCACGCATTGTTTTATAAGAAATCCTTGACAACTGACATATTAAAATATATTGCATTATATAGATTATATTACGGAGCTTATATAGATCTCTTATCCGAGAAAATATTCAAAGGACTCGTACATATTTTTAATAGAAAAATATACGCATTACGCATATATTCGTATAGCGGGAGATTATATACGAATTTTGTTACAAATAATATAATGAGCGTATCATTTATAATCTATCGATCCCGGTACAATATATTACAATATACTCCACAGTGTGTTAAATAAGTATATTATAATCAATTTGTTCGTCTGTTTTCATTTACATTAAAGGATCTGTGTTACGACGGTTATTGATCCATGCAATAGTATAATAAATCTACAAGCATTATATATACCAAGGTAAACATCATTGTCAATTTCCATCGATCACTTAATTTATCAGTGATAAATGATAAAATATTATCACCCTCCGTTTATACGCACGAACACCAGTCTGGAGGAGGGTGGTTGCTAACCTTATTATCTTATCAAATGGACTCACAAAAAAATAAAAAGGGAAAATATAACAAAAAGAAATACACAAACGGTTATAATATATACATGAAGTCGGTAGACTACGACTAATATACTATCAGACCCCAACATCGTACAGCGCTGTATGGAATTTGATTAGTGTATATAGTACCTACACAAAATGTTAAATGTGTACAGATCAATTTTTATGATATTTTTTTTTTTTATAATTTTTAGATTTTACCCTTAACTTTTTTTTTATTTAAAAAATGTAAATAATAACATACTGTTTATAGATATTGAATATTTTGTCAGGAACAGAGGCCGCAGACATATGTGTGCATTATTTGTAGGTACAATATATTTTTAAGGTGTGATACAATTTAAAATTATGTAAATTAAATAGATTTATGTTTTCGTCTTTCATTCGCCATAGAATATATACAACAGATTATTAGTGTTTTGAAATTGTGGTATAATAAACTATTTATTGTAAAACAACTATAACGATAATAGTATTAACTTAAACACAATAAGTTCACTATTCGAAACTGTAAATTTGTTCAAAATTATCTCCCTAAATTCGGTTAACAAGGTCGCTTTGAATGTTAAGGATAGATAAGTAAGTAAACTTGAATATTCTTGTGCCATGTTTGTACCATATATATAGGTAACCTTGTAAATCATAATAATTATTTATATATACTTATTAGCTACTAATAAAAGTTAAAATTTGACTAAAAACAATTTATGCTTTATAATAATTATTTAATTATAATATTTATCATTAATAAATTGCAGTTTCTATATTTTACATTAATTTGAACTTACTTTTATCAATAAGTACCTATATTATGAAGAATATTTATATTAACAGTATATCTACTATCTGTTATTATAGAAATTCAAACAAACAAATCTTTAAAGATTAAAGAAATATTCATACTTTCAAAATTAATTTTTTCTATAACTATTTTCAAAAATATAAAGTGTTAGATATTTAAAAAAAAAAAATAGGTACATTTAATTAAAAAAAATCTAAATAAACACGCAATTTATGCCCAAAGACAAAAGCACTGAAATATGTACATGCAACATATATCTACATATTATCAATCAGGCACATACCTTAAATTTGTCTTTTATTCAACCTATATGGTTTATAATACGACTTATTTACAATAATTTGTTCAATTTACGAACAATAATAATATATTGTGTATATTCCTAATCCTATACATATAATATGTGATATCGGACGCTATAATGTAAACTAATTCTGCTTCGATTTATACATTTGTACAGAATTCTTGAAAAACATTAATAATTCTTATCTCTGTAGTTATTTCGATAAACAAAATTGAAATCTGTGGAAACAAAAAATGGTTTAGGTTAAGTTGGGTTAGGTTGGGTAATGCAATATAAGGACGGGTACTATCAATATAATTTAATAAATTAAATTAATTGTATTAGTTATGTTTAAAATAATATCTATGTATCCATTATTAAAAATTTACTTTTAATTAAATATATTTGAGTGTATGTTTCGTGTGTTTAATGCGATGTACTTATAATACTATTATATTTAGGTAAACTATTCATATACAAACGTGCCTTTATAAATAACCTTAGCGATAATCTAATCGTAATGAGATATCGTTAAATTACTTGAATATATATATTTTTTTAGTAAAAATACCAATATATAGCATATTAACATACTTATATAACAAGATCAGCTAATTAAATACCATCTAAGTATAGACTATAGACTGATAAATAATTGTAAGAAATCTATATTATATACTGTAATTTGTTTATATATGTATATCAGTAAAAAAATAAATGATTTTTGTGTATCTATTTATATTTGATTTGATTTTTCTTAAATTTGTAGGGTTAATTGAAATAAAATAGCTATTCTTAAAAAAAAAAAAAAAAACAATACCGTTGAAAGCTATACCTTAAAAATGAAATTTTATGCGAATAATGTGTTATGTTTTCATTTATTGATTGATGTATATGATTGCGTTAAATTTACAGTATTAGATATAGGTATTACGGGTTTCGTGATGTTGATTGATCGTGAAAGTATATACAAAAAAACAAGTGATTTTGTAAATAAAAATACTCGATAATTGCAGAGATACGGATTGGATGAGTTTTGTAATTATTTTTTTAGCGAAATAAATGGTACCTATAAGACTATAGAATTCTAGTATAAAATAACTGAAGGCTTTCCTTGAAGTATAATGCGAGTTTGATTAATATGTATTTAAAAAACAAAACTTACAGAAAGATTTAGAAATGGAAAACTTGGAAAAAAGAGAAAAAAACTAATTTTAGAAAAATAAAACTACGAAAGCAAAATTTAGGAAAAAGTCTAAATACTGTAGAAAAAATTGTTTATCTCTACAAAATAAAAATCTAGAACTATCACGAGTATATTAATAAACTTTAGGATTTGCTTGACTGTTTAAATTATTTTTTTTATTATTGTTTATTTTTTGTTTGTATAGAATTTTGATATATATATTTTTTAAATTTTTATTTCATCTTCATTAGATGTAAGTTTTGTCTTTCTAATTTTTATAAAGCCTAAAGAGTGTTAATCAAGTTAGTCATAAAATAAATGTAGACGTAAATTGATTTATATAATAATTATTATAGTATAGAAAATGATTGAAATAAATTAAATATAAATTATTCGAGATCTACATAATGTATTATAAATATATTAAATCACTGTTTTTAATATTTTAGGAATCACGAACGATATACATTACTTGTACAACAACATATTATGATAATACCGGCAGAATAATATTTTATAAGAAGCTAAAATGTTATTTTCGATAGTTTTTTTTACATATTTTACAGTGACGAATCCATCGTATATATATATAAAATAATTCAATATTTTAAAAGAACTAAAAAAAAAATTATTACCGTCTACCATGATGCTATTGTAATATTTAACGCGATGCAATTATATTGATTTAAAAATGTATATTATGTTGTTGATTGACCGCAGTCGTAAATATAAAAACAAGTAGGTAATTTTATAAATAAACTGACTATAAAATCGCAGAGATAATGTTAAATCATGTAATTATTTTTTTTAGAAGAAATATTGATGTATAATTTTACAAATTACATATAGGATATAAAATGATTGACTTTAATAAATAATTAATTAAATTGGTTATGAGACTGATAAATAAATGTTAAATAATTTATAGGTTTAAATATTATATATATTATTATATATAGTAAAATGAGTGTGATTCGACAGAACACCATAATACAATGATGGCTGTAAAGAATACTTTTAAAATATTTTATATAATTTTCAAATACTTAAAAAAAAAAGTAAATTTTATTCATAATTTTATTAATATAGGTATATATATAATATAATAATAATTATACATAATGTTTACTGACATAATTTGTTCAAAATGTTTGTCAGTTATTGATGTTCTTATTTTTGTTTTAGTATAGCCCACCTAAATATTAATATTCTAAATATTCTTTCGATCAAAGCACTGTTGTTTAATCATTCTTACGATCACACTATAATCACATCATTATTCTAAACTTTGATCTATTAAACAAATCATACCTATAGCTTATCCTTATCTGATTTTATAATATATATTTTTTTTCATGTACAATTTGTTAAATGTTACATTTTGATTTTTAATAAAATAATATAATATAAATATAAAAGTATTTAAAATAAATTATTATTTAATGCCATAAAAAAATATTTGAATAAAGTATTCAATACTCAAAAAATTATTTGAATAGGTACCAATATTCATATACTTTTACTCAAATACTTTACAACTCTGAGTATAATATATGATTTGAAATCTTCAAATATTGTAATATACAAATAAAAATTTGTCTTCAACTCTTTATAAATTGTATATTATAAAAACCACGATCATCGTCCGGATAATAAATAGGTAGGAGGAATTATTATTATTATAGTTTCCCAATAACAAATTAAGTATAAAATATTATATTTTGATTTCATCGTCCTGCGTCGTCATATTATTATTTATCGCTATTTTAAAAAATTTTCCTAGTCGAAATTATACGCCATAATATATATCTAGGTGTACCTATGATAATGACGATAAAGATTTTTTTTTATACTTGGCGTCTGTCGTCGCGGTCTTATTGAATTTGACCGGTTTGTTTGATTTTCTATCGGATAATGCGAAGCCGATTTATCGTTTGTGTAGATATTAGATATATATATAGTGGTTATCCTTGGATATTTGCAATGACTAATAGATGACGATTTTTGTACTATTAGACTCACTGTTTATTGATTTTATGTATTTCATGTAGATTGTAGATGATACAATACGCTACCACCCTAATAAAATTAAGTTTTTTTTATTTGTGTATTGAGCATTGCATATTATATTTTACCTTATAGATATAGGAATTTGTTATAAAAAAATTATTGGAATTTTTAAATTCCCGATAATTGTCTATGAGCCTTAAACGACTATTGATTATTATTCTTCATCATTTATCATTCAACATTTTGAAACATTTAAACGTTATTATATATATATGTATATCGTCTTATTTTTTCATCGAACAATATGTGGAGTGTTGAATTTTAATTTTTTTGATTTTATTTTTCTTATACCTACATACTTGCATTATATTATAAGTACACTTTGGTATACTTACATATTAACATACTTTCGTAACGTGCAGGATATTTTGTCTAACGTCGATTGAAAATAATTTCATATTTGTCGTCTGGGAAAATATTAATCCCGATTATGGTTCGATATATTTTTTTTCATTCCTTTTTCAGTTGGAAATACTTCCAATTGATTGTGTTTTTCTTATTACTAACACGTATATATGTATACCTATATTTAATATTTGTTCGTGACACTTTTTACTAAGCGGATTAAACTCTTTATATCAGTACAGGTATACTCGTATATAATATATATAAAACTCAGAAATTTATATATATATATTAAATACCCGTAGAAAGTTTTTTGGTTATAATTTATTTAAGTGATTCGATAATAACAATATAATCGTTCGAGTGTACGATTAAAATCTAATAGTAAACCAGCAGCAGCTACTTAAAAAAAAAAAAAATCAAATTTTTGTCTGATACATAAGGTATACTACTATTGTATTGTTTTACCGTGTCTTCAAAATGTTATTGTTTTCTACACTGTTAAAACTTAAAATCGATATTCGATGATGTTTTTTCAAAAATAAAACTTGTTTATTGTAAGAAAATCTCGAGCTGTGTAAGGTCAAAACTATATTATAGATGTACCTAGAGTGTCTTGCAAAAGATCAACTGCTCATATAATATTTAATATATATATCTAACGAGAAACTATATCGATACGCACTGAATAGAAGCTACGATAAGTGTACGGACAGATAAGAATGCTTTTAAAAGTTTCTTCTCCAATTTCTGTAGATTGCATTTTAATCAAAACAGCGCCAAAGTCCGATGTCGGCCTGTTTATCCTGCGCTTATCAGATCACTTTGAAAATTAATTTACTGCTTTTACATTCGATTCTATTTAAATAGGAAATTAGTTGAATAATAATGTATGTATATTGTTTTAACGGTATTTGAAATATATACTTATATTTTTTTATTTTTTTTTTTCAGGTAAGTGTGAATATGAAATTACTGTACTTATATTCAATGCAAATACGTCCCGTGTATTTGAGGTAAATATCAAATTCCAAATAAAATAACTAATATTCTTATCAGTTGACGAATAACATAAGTATAGAATCTAAATATTGCAATTCTCGTGGAATAAAAATACAATACTATATAAATTATTATAATATATGCGCACTGCAGTATAGTTTATGTTCGTATATATTTTATGGATATAATATTGATATATATATATATATATATATTCATTATAATATTATGGGCCAAAAAAAAAAAAAAAAAATGAAACATAATAGGTATTATAATAATATGTGTATTAATTGTATTATATGCAGTGTTTTTTTTATTAACATGATAATATTATGATATTTTAAAACATTATATATTACCTATACAAACGGATTAGATACCTATTATATTATTGTTTTTAAAAACGCATAGAAAATATAAAAATTAATAGTAAAATAAGATCTAGGTAAATGTGATGTGGTCCAAAGGTTAGGTATTAACGTGCTTAGATGTATCTACACACAGGCCTGAAAAATGTTTCATTTCTACAAATGGTTTCAGTGTTATCAAACTGTAGTAGGTACCTTTATTATATTATATATTATGTAGAAAATTAAAATCGATTCCAGTCAATGGTTGACAACCTATTATCGTGCTTGTGAGACCAACATCGTTGAACAAATTGTTTTTTTTTTTAGGGGTTGAGAAAATAATATTAGTCATGTACCTGCAGTTAGTCCAATCGATCACTGAAACATAATATATTGATATTTCATTGTGATATATTTTCCATGTCAATACTGATTTTTTTTTTTAGTTTAAGAAAACACCATTTTGTATAATATGCACAATAAAATAATTAAAAAAAAAAAAAAAATTATGGTAATGCTGAAGTATATTATAATATATAAAGGTATATTTCATTTTTTTTATTCATTATAATTTCGGTAGCATGTTAAAACCTGGAATGTACACATTTGATATTTAAAATTTAGTATATATTCGGAAAAATTCGTTCAACACGAAATTGAACGAATAAATTACACCGTTTATGCACACCATAATATATACCTACCTACCTTTATTCGAGAATCAGTGAAATACCTGATCATACATTCGAAATTCTTATTTTTTCCGCCAATCGTATTTAAATAAATATTTCAAAATCCAGATTTGTAAATTTCAGATTTTCGAACTACTGACGAATTCATACACAATAAATCTTTGACGATAAAATAATAACGATGATATATTAATATTATTATTTTATCGTCTGCTTGTGTACTTACTTATGATTAGGTACTTTGGCTCATACCTATATAGTGTGCACTATAACATTAACTCGTTATCTATAATAATATAATATAGCGACTAGTATTCGTGAATATAATATTTATCATTGCCCATGAATACCCGTTTTGCTATAAGCATTTAATACACGTAAAATATATAAATTGATGTATAATATTACGGCAATTTATTGTACACTAACGTGATTATAATGTAATATATTATTTAATTATAGATCGCTTGAAATTTTGAAGTATAGAGCAAATATAGTGTATTTTGTTAAGTGGTACTCCAGTCATATATAATAATATTATCCCCAACATGTGCAATGTGCATTACATTGAACACAAAACTGTTTAGTCTATTGAGTAATCATCCTGCTATATACAACATAATATTACAATATATCGTGTACTTAAAAAAAAACACACACATATTTCTATACTATTAAACAAACGAATTTTCGAAATCAAACTAATCGTACATATATACATTTTGGCGGACAATATTATTTTCGATATTCGTGTTTGATCAAATATTATATTACCTACTCGCATACGTTTTAAATTATTTTCGTCGACATATTGTTTTGTACAGATACTCGTATATACATTTTTTTTTTTATCATAATTTTTATACACATTTTCCCCTTTCGTATCTATTCTGTTTTGAATATTTCTATAATCATTAATCGCCACACACATACGGTATGTGGTTCCAAAAATTCGATGACTCGCGCTCGGAGTATTTCTTAAACGAGAGTTTTTTAACATTTGTACTAAAAACATATTTTGAAATTTTTTATTACCAAAATATAATAACTGTATTATTTGTACTGAAACTGCATATTTGTAGTAATAATAGTGTTTATAAATTATTTCAAGTTTATCAGTATATTTTCAAAAGAATGGTAACGTTGCAGTTGTTATATGTATCAATATGTTTTTATACCTTGATCAATACTGAATTATAATATAATAACATAATATTATATTCATATAGGTATTTACAAAAATAAATTGTCAGCTCAAAACCAGAAATAGTATTTATTTGAAATTCATTAATAAAATATTAACAACAGAATTTCATAACATAATTTAAGCTTATACGAACTAAGATAATAAACATACGTAACTATTTTAAAAAATTGGTAAAACATTTTTGTGAAACAAATACCTTTATTTCTCGTCTATATAACAATATGTTTTAGATACTGAGCTTTGTCATAGAGTCTTCATAACATTAAATTTTTGTCAAGTATATTATTTTAATACTAAATATTACTTAAATAAAATAATATTTTTTGATATATCAAATATATATATTTTTTTTAAATAAATCATTAGTATATTCTTTTAAATATAAATACTTAATGGAAATAGAATTGTATTCAACTATTTTTTCATTGAAGTTTTAAAATTGGTAAGTACCTTCATTGGGTTTGTAGATACCTGAGTAGCCGAACGTACCTATATTAGTGCCGATAAATTAATATTAAATTATGTGAAAAGTCCGAAGGATGGAAATGAAAAAAAAAAAAAATACACATAAGTAATAATCTCAGATAATGATATAACATTGAGAATGTTTAGTACCTACTCTCTGGGATTCTTGGGTAATGTTTCCCCGAGGAAATAATTTTATTATCCACTTGTTGGGTCACGGTAAAAGGTCACTGGCGGGAGCAAATATCGTGATGTATTATACGCCAACATCTGTATGGGTTTTAGAAGAATAATAACAACTTTGCACGACGGCTCTTTCTCTCAATTAAAATAAAAAACCACCGTGTGATTTAATCGCGCGGGTTATACGCGGCTATTATTTTTATTATTATTATTATTATTATTATTTTATTTTTATTTATTTATTTATTTATTTTTTTTTTTTTATCTCGCACAAGGCATAACAAATTACATGAACGACTTTTGTCCGTCGATACATCTGTAAGTCGTTGTATGTACCTATAGGTATCGGTCGGTATATAGCGTACGTATATTAGGCGCAGGAAAGCGGGTCGCAAACCGTGGCCGTCGCCGATCTATATCTGATCACGGACGTCGATCTGATAATAATATTTTCCGCCCGGTTTATTTATTATTTGTTTCTTCCCGCCATTAATCGGACCGACTAATCTACTGGCTTTGTGTACTCTCTCGCTCCGGCTAGACGCACGATGTCTACAATCTACATGCATACACACACACACACACACACACATATATACATATATACCACCTCTATATATAATAATATTATGTTGGTACCACCTACTTCTGCAAAACGGCAAAAGATCTACAACACGCCCTTCTTTTTTCGATCATCCAAAAAAACAATATCGAACTATAATAATTTGAATATTTATGACCCGAGTTGCAAAAAAAAAAAAAAAATCGATAGCTTTATGATATATAGGACCAAAATAATAAATGCCTTAAGTGGTTTATGCGAGAGAATAATATCGATCGAACTGAAGGGGAGATTTTCGTTAGACAGGCGACAGCAGTGGTGGGCCGTTAATGTTGATGTATAGATCAGTATGTAGGAAAATCGATATAAATTGTAGAATTTACTTAACAGATAATGAGTGCTGTAGAGAGGAAATGAGAACGTTGAGATGGATTTGTGAAGTGACCACAATTATAGGAATTGAGTTCTGTATATAGAAGGACTTAAAAGGAGAAGTAAATATTCATAATGGGAACTTTGAAAAATTATAGTATAAGCTGGGTCGAATACATGTTGTGTAGATATGAAGGACTATAATTTGGATAAACAACAAGATGCTGTTCAATCTCAAAGGGGCACGGATAACGTCCTAGAAAATGATAAGTGGATACAGGATGGTGTAAGACTGTTGGAGGGGTCGAGGAACGTAGAGAAATAATAAAGACAAAAATGAATTGAGGTTTTGTGTTGGGGAGGCTATTGGCCTGAAAATCTGCAATATGTCTCGAAGTAGAAATATAGCATCATGTCACCATATAAGTTCGGAAGATCCTAAAATAGTTGGGTATACGAAATTAATGAAGATATTGAGATCCATGGTACACCATGTTACACTTACAAGCCTATAGAGATGCAGAAAACTAGGTTAAATGGAAGTTGAGAATTACAGCTAGGGTACTTGATTCCAAATAATTGAGAGACGAAGGCCATGAAGATGTGAAGATTCGAGAGTATTTTTTTTTTCTTGATATAATATTATCCCTAGTACAATATTAATATTTCTTTTATATACCTAATATTTATAAACTTATAAATAAAAATATTTCTAAGTTTTAACATTAAATTATTTAAATGCATTTAATCCCGGCACATTCTCAGAGAACTGCAGAATTTCCTTAGTCTTAATCTGGTCGAATCTTAGTGTTTTTTTATGCAAGTATTAAGGTTTTTTGGAAATTTGGACTTATTTTGTTGACGTTCATAATATAATATGTTCGGCAATTGATGTAAGTAAGGTATATTTTATTTTGATCTGGACGCCACTTAAATGGAACAGGATAAAAGTTTATATTTTGTAAATTACAAAATTGCTGTAATATCTAATAGTATATTAATTAATTTGAAAAAGCAACTGAAATACTTACAAATATTTTAAAACTCTTCATTATAATATCTAACTCAAATATACAGTTATTTATATTTGTTTTTTTTCCCGAAAAGTTTTATGACAATAATTAATGACATTAATATTTCGAGTAATTAAAGATTGAAAACACAGATATTATTTAAATTAACAATTATATTTGTTTTTATCCCAAATACTTTATATTTTATAACCATTAAAATAGTATAAATAGGTATAAAATGTCTATTTATATATGCATATATATATATATATTGTTTTATAGATGTTCATCTGGAATTATAAATATTTGTACGTTTAATAGAAAGTTAAAAACAATATAAAATACATGTATGGCCATTTAAACTCTATCGAGTTTTTAAACATTAAATTATTATTATACGTTTGGGTTCCTCGACATATTTTCGAGATGTATAATCTTTATTCCATTTGATTGTTCGGAAAGATAGGCCAGAAATGTCTTCAAAAACTTATATAAAATCGTCTCATTGTGTCGTGCGCCGTTCAATTTAAAAAATAAAAAACAGAATAATAATATTATTTTTCAAAATAGTTCCAGTGATAGTGACTATATATATATATATATATATATATATTGTATATAGTAAATATATGTATTCGTTCACTTAGAAAATAATATAAACAAATTATGGAAGATTTCGTATATATTTGTACTATAATAATGCGTGTTCATTCAACTTTACGCTCGTCTACAATACAATATCACCGCGCTGACCTATACAACCACGCATATTGTTATTATTATGTCCCTCGTTCATCACGAAAAAAAATTATACTACTCATGAGCCGACACGCATATCATATTACAGATATAAACTCGTTTAACAATGAACATAAATAGTGCGTTATTATTATTATTATTATTATTATTATTATGAAACACCGGATCGGTATAATTTTACGCTCATATTAATTTATTAATTTTGTGCAAATTCAATCGTATATAGGGTAATTAATTCACAATATCCCAAGTGTTAAAAGTTTTCCGGCAGTGAATTTTTTCCGATAGTATTTGTCACGAGTCCGTGTTTCGATCATCTCTGTTCGAGTTAATGGGTATTTTTTTTTTTTTTTTTTGTCTATCGTTTTATATCATGTCAAATTGTCCTATACGTACACGATATTACATCGTACAACGAAATACACCAATATGTAGTATATAGGTATAGTAGGTACCTAATGTACCTAATCGCCGAGGGTCGTCGACCACGTAACCCGATAACTCTCGGACGAAGATTTTCGTCGACCGATACGAAACCCGTACGTATACCGGAGTAACCAGTAACCGTCGACCGGGTATACTGGCGGAGCTATCGGTAATTTTTACCAATCGTTTATACGTCATGTATATAATATTCGCGGATATACAGAAATCTTATATAGAATTATATATATATATATTATGTATATTGTGTACATAATGAGATTTATTAGTCGTACAGAGAGTCATTCATACGAGTATATAATATACATTATACATAATATCACGAATTAAGTAGGTAGGCACTTATATATATATATATATTACATTTTTTTTTTCTCAACTATAACTTCTTTTTATTTTTTTTTCGGTTATTTTTTTTTTATCGTTTCGTATATGATTACGGTTGCCGGGCATGCGAGTGTTTCGTTTATCTGCGGAATGTCATTCTTATCCGGTTTCTCGTGCGTTATTCAATTCGATATATATATATATGTGTGTATGTGTGTGTGTGTGTGTGTGTGTGTGTGTACATGCCAAATTTCACAGCCTATCCCTCAACACCTCCCCTTTACTCCTCCCCACACATATACACACATACACATACTCACGCACACACCTTAAACGCTTTTATCATACAACCACCGGATACGTACTTACAATGTTATCGAACAACGACGGTCGATCTAACGTGGTATATATATTATATACTATTTTTTTTTTTTTTTTGGCACTTTTTTCGTTTTATATTATTTTTTTTTTTTTATTAACAACAAAGACGTGTATACACTATTCGTGGTCCATTTATTCTATTGTTTTCTGGCGTTTTTCCGACGCAAATATGATAAAACGCAAAAATATATAGGTAGGGGCCTACTCAAGTTTTATCTCATCCAAATTCGATGGTTTGCGAAATTTTGACGTGTATTCGTTTTTTCGTTTTACGGATATATCGTTTATCATTGTTTGTTTTTCAAGTTTACGAGACGTATACCGTGCGTAGGTGTTAACCAAACCTAACCTAACCCGTGTGTCATTGAATGTGTATAGTATAGGTAGTGGATTTTTTTTTTTTTTAGTTTATAGGTACACGTGGATAAGTACGAACGTTTTAGCGTATTTTAGTAATATAATTTTGAAATCTGTATCGTGAAACTTTTCAACGGGAAAATAATATTTTTCGAGATAACAAAAGTGTCGAGATATCCGACGTTCGACAATCGTATTCGTGTGTAACTTATATATACATATATATATATATATATATATATATATAAAGAGAGAGAGAGAGATGTAGAGTATAATATAAGCTTTATTAAATCGCTTAAATTTAGATCAGAATATATTTAAAATCGTGCCGAATATTTTAATACAATTTAAGAAATTTAAGATAGAGAATAAATTGGTGAACCTGTTATACTTTAGTCAACCACGATGAAAGCATAATGTGTATATATAGGTGCTTAATTAAATAATTATAATTATATCTTTATAATACTTAACCATGTACAGAGAGGCTCCAAGATTGTAGCTCATTCGTGCAAGTTGGGGTTAAACTTATTTAGTGAAGAAGTCTCTCATTTGTTTAACTTTAATTGTATAAATAATTATATAGCCATATTATACATTAAAAATATAAATGTTTTTAGCGATTATATCATTCAAAAACTAAAAGTGTAGACTCCTTGCTCTATGCCTTTCCGTCAAAGTTTTTTATTTAAAATGTTTAAATTTTAACTATTTTAATAATTGTACGAATTTAATTTTTAGCGTAAAATGGGCATTTTAAAAATGGTTTAATAAAATAACAATTGGATTTAGAAAGTTTTTATTTTATAATAATTCAACATTTCTCAAAATCTGAGATCTAAATAATATATTGAAGGATGTAAAAAATTTGCCTCAATATTCACATTTAACTGACAATACACAATAGCTTAAGTCGTTTGTTTTATACGAGTATACACATCTTATCAGAGTTTTCAATAAGTCATAACTCGTCAAAGTAATTGGATAAAATGGTTTTTCGTATTTTTATAATATTTCAAGTTATTTAACTTATTGCAGTTGGTACAGCTGTAACAAAAATCGTATTCCTCAAATAAATTATGATATACATAAACAATTCTCAATACGATATAAATGAAGTCTGAGCGGAAATCAAATTATCTGAAGTAAGGTCGGGTCATTCTAAACGTTGAAACCCTTTGATTTCGATTTATCTTTTATCATATTCTTAATCTGCTATGCTTACGCATAGATAATATCGATCACCAAGTTCAAAATTGTAAACAAGATTGAAGAATAATTATAAAATATACAAAGTATAATAAAATACATGTTATTGCATAAAATTAAGATCTAATTTAAAATCTTACTAAATATTGACCAATAATTTAATTCATTTTAACCGTGTTATTAAAATTATGTTAATGTTATTATATTATCAATATTAAATTCATTTGATTTAATAAAAGAACACAATAGAAAGCACAATCACCCAATCACCAGTCGAAATAAAAAAAACCCTTTTGCAGGATACTATCTGTCATTTGTTGATTTTTAATATTTTGAAATCGAGTGTTTTCTTTCTAAAAAGGGAAAAGATTCTTGTTTCTGGTTTTCAATAGTTTGTGGTTAACTAGGGCTCGGATTTTGATGACTTTTGCATCTTCACAAATCCAAATATTTAATTTTAATTTTGGATTTTTTGACATTTTAAAGACATTTATTGTTTACATTATGTGTCATAAATGTATTTATTTTTTCATGTTTTTAGGGCATCAAAATCCAGGCCTTAATTATAAGTATTATTTGAACATAGTTAAATATTATAAACTGTACACCACTTTAAAGTAATTATTTCATAGTAAAATCGGGTAATTGAATTGAATTTTGTAAATCGTATATAATGTCAATATTACAGAGGAAAAAAACGTAGAAAATATTTAAAATTGAAACTGTCGGATCTTTATTTGTTATTGCGTAAATTTTTTTCCGAATTCGACGTTTTCCGTATTATCTTATGTTATCTTATTACGCGTATGAATATATTTTTAATTGTTTACTACTTAAAAACTCGTGCCTCATATAACAATAGTATATAAGTACGGTAAATAAAAACCAAATACAACCAAACCCAACGAGGGGATCGGTGATAATTTCCCCGGACCCGGAGATTTCATGGGTGGGGTGGCTGATTTTACTGGCCATGTCAGAAACAAACGCAAAATAGGTGCGCAGTAATACCATAGGTGCAATTTATAAGAATACAATTTTTTTTGATAATTTTTCTAATAATTGAGGACCTTGAATACAACTGTAATATCATCGTCGATTCGCAATCGTTTTTTTTTTATCGTAAATATTTATATAATATTTTTTTCTATTTATCTATATATTTATTAATATATTTTATCTATTTCTTTATACTACAGATAAATTGTTCTGTTATTACACGATTGTAATTTATAAACGATCAATCTCCAGCGCATATGCTACCGTTGTAATAAGTGGTAACTATTAACAACAGGATGTTCAATAGATAATATTTGGACAGCTCGGCGCCCGTAACGTTATTACGTTATAATGTAGTTACTCGTATATTATATAGATACCTATACAATATAGTCTAATATCTTATCGAATCTTTAATTAAATTCATTATTTTTAGTCACTCGGATCGACAATTTAACGTTGAAATTTGAAGTTAATCGCGTTTATCAATATATTGTATAAGACGTTATTAATTATTTCACAGAGCTGATTTCAGGGTTATCAAAAGTTAAAAATAATAATTGTATAATATAGGTAATATAATATAATATATTGGGCTCTAATAAATCTTTAAAATATTTTCTTAATATTCATCTATAAATCGACGAAATATGCACGAAAATAATACTCATCCTTCGAAATATGTGCCTACAGCATAACTCGTCCAGTTCATTTGCACCCTCGGTGACGTCACACGTTTGACCAGATCAGGGGTTCAAAAATATTAATTGAATAATGTGTGATACCTACAATGCGTAACTTTTATGTTATCATGGATATTATTGGGTAATCAGTATTTTGTCGGGAGTATAACCTCAAATAAATTATGTAGGCAACATATTTGTGATTCCGCAATTTTAATAATCCCTACAAATTTAAAAATGTGACGGTCGCCAAGAGCGCAGATGAACTGAATAGGTTTTACTGTAGGTACATATTTCGAAGGATGAGTATTATTTTCGTGCATATTTCGTCGATTTATAGATGAATATTAAGAAAATATTTTAAAGATTTATTAGACCACAATATATTATATTCTATTATAGAATTATTATTTTTAACTTTATAATAACTAGCGTACTCATATATTATATACAATATAATATATACCTATGAAAACTTTTCTATGAATTTTTTTTTGTACTTATAAATCTACGCATTCGGTCAAAAATACAATTATTATAGATAAATTAATAATAAAAGATTTCGTTAATAAAATGGACACAAGCAATGTAATCTGCATAACTATAGACTCTAGAGGCATAGGCGTATAGTGATTAAGATAAACAATTTATTTACAAAAAACAATAATAAATTTAGCAATTTTATAATAAAATTCTTCTTCTCGAAAACAAAAACAACATTTTAAATCGGAAAATAAATATTTTCTAAAATACGCGAAAAAAATATTTTTGTGATTAATAATTTCACTTTTTTTTTTACCTTTACCGAGCTGTTGCGTTTATAGTATATGTAATAACCTAAAAATATTTTTTCTAATTATTATCAATATATTGTAAATATTAAATATTTATATACGCAAACACAGATTTGATTTTGCAATTGATCAAATAAATCAAACAAATCAATTTTCGTTTCGAGTAGGTACCTATATTATATTATATACATATTTATGGAATGTATACATCTCATAGTAAAACAGTTATGTAGGAAAAACAAACTTAAAAAGAGTACCTACTTATATACACGACGTTAGATGATATAGGCCGATATGACTGCACGTTTTCATTATACTCCGTCTATCCCAAGTATACGCGTATTTACCATTCGTGCCAACTGGTAATGATCGTTTGTTATCATTTTATCACTGTTCATTAATCACCTATTTTTTTCTGTTTCATTTTACTTTAAAAATGAAATGTAAAACAAAGAATGTATAATGTTGAAACGACTAGATTACAAAGTTATCGGATATCTGCACCCTTTCCGCGAGTACTTTAATCCCGGCCATACATTGTCCAAAGATTACATCACGTTTAACTTATAATGTTTTTTTTTTTTATTAACATATTATAGATTTCAGAAGCCATCAAGAAGTGTATTATTATTTTTATACATTTGAATCACAAAACAATTTCGGATCTTTTGATGATTTTAAATCAATCGATTTTAAAAGTTCATTTATTTTTTCAATAATTTAGATTCAAATATGTCAAAATCTTTTTTACGAAAACTTTGATGTGAGAAATAAATATTTTCATTTCCTCTATAATGGCTTTAAAATGTGATTTACGATTTGTAATAATTTTATAAGATTAAAAATAATATTAATTTTCTGTAGCATGATAATTGCTATTTAGTGCCTATAACAAATGTAATCTTGAATTGAATACAGGCATCTCAATAAAATATTGAATATATTTTTCAAAATATTAATAATTAAAATTAAAAGGTATATTAAAAGATATGGCCATATATGTATTTAGTATTAAAGAAAAGTGAAAATTGCAGATTACGCGTAGTTGAATAATTTTAAAAGAAAAACGAATATAATGCATTTTTTTTAACCGAGTTTAGTATTAATTTTAATTTCATCACATAAACTTATGAATTTAAAAGATTTTCTTTTTTGTTTTGGTCTACTATTGACTTTTAACCGAAGGCATTCGACAATTAGTAGGTACTCGACGACTCAATTATTTTTTAAATATTTTTATCATAATGGGAATTGGGGGGGGGGTAGTAATTGGAAAAATTCTCCCAGTTATCGGACACTTTTATAATAAGTATCTACCTATACATACGTGTACATGAACCGGTGAACGCGATGTAGGTACACTGGTACATATATAGTCACGTGTGATGATGCTGGGCTGCTATTTTATTATTCGACGGACGTGTTTTACACGCGAAACTTACTTATCGTCGTGGTTACTTCGACTTCTTCCCTACACCTACACCTCCACTTTTGCGTCTTATCTCTGCTCGTGCAGTGCGCATATACGCGTGCATTTATATATATATATAGTTTTTTTTTATCTCAGCACGCCGCCGAAGAGGAGGATTAACTATCGCGCCGAGTGTGTTCTCTCCCCACACTCGGGTCCCCGACTCGATCGCCCCCCTCCCCGAAAACTTCTACTCGTAACGAGTACGCCTACCCTACGCTCAAACGACACAGAAATTGACAGGATCTCGAGAAACCCTCTTGGAGGTTTCCGAGGTATGCAACTGCCACCATATAGTGTTTTGTCACATCTCACAAGCCATCCTTTCGTCAACTGCATAGCATATAATAATATATTATATAATATAATAAGGTAGTCATTTTTTATATAATTTATAGGGCGTGACTTTTATCAGGTCGCCGAATGCACGAAAAGTTAAAATTTCCATTTCGGCCCCTATCGTATAGTACTTGGTACCTGGAGAGATTTGCGATGCTTTTGATATACTTAAGTGTTAGTGATAGTTCGAAATGTTCATTTCGTAAGTATATAACAGGTATTAGGTTTGTTTTTATTAAACAAAAAAAATAAAATCTAGGATAAATATTCATGTATTCTATAATTACGTATAACTTTATCGAGCATTTTGGTTTTTACATCCGTAAATATGACAAAATTAAGTGCAATATATTGTATGATGTTATAAAAGACAGAAAATGAACATTTGCACTTCAATAATTGTTTTACATTTTTATTCAATGGGATAAATATTCGAGATTCCGATCCATTTGAATCAAAGTCAAAAGTAACGACCAAATTTTGGACTCCTAAGTACAAATAAGTAAGTAATATTACCCGTAAATTTATTGTTGAAATACATTATTTGTATTTTCCCCCTTAAATATGGCAGTTTATCTTTTATTGGGAAAAATAATTTTTTATAAACCATCAAAGTGAATTTTGTCGCAAAATGAAAATATCGCTTGAAATAATGTATGGTGCATAAACGACTAGGTATATATTATAATAAAAGATTATTTAAAAATTGTTTATAAAATGTCGATTATTAATTTAATACCTAACTATTATTGTAGATTTAAATATTTAGCAAAACGCTTCGACATGACTTTGCGTTATATTAATTTTTTTCTCCTATTTCAATGCGTCTCCTATATACATTTTATATTATGACGATAATACATGATTTAGCAATACGTATTTGTGTGCTACGAATTTATTTGAATTATATGCGAAATATTGAAAACTATTCAATATTTCTATATTATATCTTCTATATATAAGTACATTTTTACACAATGCTAAATTTTATGCATTTTTTATAATACTTATAGCTAAACGAAAATGTTATACCTAATACTCGTATAGTAATCTAGGCACTCATATCACGTTGATGGATATACACAAT
Organism: Pemphigus obesinymphae; assembly: GCA_025469235.1. Taxonomy (NCBI): domain Eukaryota; kingdom Metazoa; phylum Arthropoda; class Insecta; order Hemiptera; family Aphididae; genus Pemphigus; species Pemphigus obesinymphae. Next base: position 79,686 of record JAIPRL010001014.1, read on the forward strand.
TATTGAAATAAAATGGTAAAATATGTAAATAATAAACATATCTGTCTTATTTATACTACATAAATAACAGATAGTATCAATATACGTTATAAAATTATAATTCGGTCTTCTAAAAGGGATATGCTAATTTTACTATAGTTACTCTAACCCGGAGCCCAACAAATCTGATATTGCATAAAATATGGTCGTCAGATTTCATAAATTTCTATATAATATATATATACTCACTCACTAATCCGGATGCCGACAGTTCTAATGGAATTATTTCGTGATTTCGATAACAATAATAACAATAATAGTAACATATAATACAATAATTACATTATAAATAGTATATTGTAATAATATACATAATTTTTACATATTACTTGTACACATTTATACCTCGCTATTATAATGAATTTATAAAAAAAACAATAAAACAAATATCAAACATAAAAAACTTCTTACACATTGAAATATAACTCTATCGTGTTAATTGATCTTTTGAAAACTCGTTTATAGGTATATATATTGAATTTTTTTATCAATTCTGCTTTGTAACGAATTTTATTGAATTTCATTTTATTTTATTATCGGTAGCATCTAAGATGACAAGATTATAGTTATGAATTTAAACAATTTTCATTATTTCAAATTTGTCCTGATAATTATAATAATTTATAGATATGTATTAAACTAATATTGATAATATAGTATCTAGTATTATAATACTTTACACTACAATTACCGATTAAAAAAAAAAAATGCTTATATTTTTGAGATAGAGATGAAGAAGAAGTTTTTTTTTCAAAGAAAGCATTACGATCGACATTTAATTGATACATTAAAAATGTTAATATTTTATTTTATCAGTAGACTTTCTATGCGCATAAAGGAAAAATCCAATAAAATAACAATGAAATGATTTATTAAGTTTAGACATAATACGGTTTTTTAATATTTAATATATACTTTATAAACATGTTTGTCGCGTGTACGATATTTTATGTTATGTTATGCTACTCGACTCTCGTGGGGGGCGTTCATTATTTATATAATTATACATAAATTACAGTGATACATAGATATAGATAAAAAGAAACTAAAAATGAAAATGGACGGATGTGTACGCTCTTTCATGATGTACGAATCAATCTGACAATAAACAGTCGACCGAGTTATTTTGTGTGACACTAAACAGATTTTCCTCATAATATCATTATACACGCGTCCATCCTCCCTTGACAGAATTCGTACGATATGGAGATAAAACACGACACATTTATCGTCGATGGTAGGTATATAATAATAATCGATCACGTGTGCAGTAGAACAATAATAATAATAATAATAATAATAATAATATTACACCCGAGAATATTTCCGACCGTTTTGTGTGTCACACGCCGATAATATATTGTGGGTTAGGTGCAGGGATACTGAAATGGCCAATACTAAAAAAGTGTTACACATAATTAAATAAAAAAACACATGTTGACTAATAACAATCATCACCATAATATACATAACGTGATATTTATTTATTTCGTGTACATATATATGATCATAATCTTTGATATATTTACCTAAATAAAGGTATCTACGTATATATATATATATTTAAATCGTATCTTCTAGACAATTATTCTGATATTCTTCACTGAATATTTTCCATGACACGTATATGTTCCAAAGGAATATTGTAATAGTATATTGTTTTTTTTTTTTTTTTTATATATACTTCTATAAACTTTAATTTTACCTCAGTACACCCAAAAGCCGAAAATATTAGCAATCTATATAGACGACTATATTTAGGGAATATCACCATTTTCGATTACTTAAAATCTACCAAACAACGTCCATTATAATATCGTGAACATATGAGTATATTCAGTCTGTTTATCGAAGAAAAATTGCGAAAATAATTTCTCTGATTAATGACAATTTGATATATTCACAATAAGAGGCCGGTTTTTTTTTTAAAGATTCAATCTGTAATATTTGTTTTCACCTTTATCTTATACAAGTAATATCAGCTAAATGTATTTTGTCTTCCTCATATAAGAGTAGATAGGTACCCTTATCTATAACCATACATTTATTTAATCCACATGCCTTCATATCTCTTTATTACCTTTAACCACTTACATTGGCCACCTACCTATTTCCTACCTTTCATATGTGTTTAAATCCTTTAGATTATTAATTATTTAATTTTTTTTCTTCTTAGTATATTCTTATATACTTATCTATTTTTATTTAATTTTTTTATTTTCAAGTTTTTTCAATCACATTATATCTTTTCCATGTATTATATCCTACGTATTTTATTTATTTATAATGGATCCTGTCGTTTTTGATTTAAAGTGTTTATCTGGAAACTTCTCCGAAAAACATGATCTATACGTATGTATAATATTTTAATATTGAAACTAATAACGAATGAATTCGAGCTGTGTATGCAAATCGTCAATATTTATATTAGTTATTATTATAAATTGACACGATGTATTATTATAATTTAATATATAGTCACGTATACGATACGTTATTATATTCTAAAGAACTTCGAGAAATTCAGGTCGGTTCGTTAATTTTTAACAGGGTTTTATCTCGCAGTATAGAGTTTATTTTGTTTACTGACTTTTCCAACATTTATCGGAGCCATTTATCGGATGTTGTTTATAGCCATCATATATTATAAACAATTGAATGCATGTGTGAACTATATAATAGTATTCACAATAAGCTACAGAAACAAAAAAAACAAACCAAAAAATTGAGCAACATAAAATCGATATTTATATTTTAGATTATACTATTCACAAATATTCGAAATGATGGTGTTCATTGCAATTATACATTTTATGGCATTTATAATATAGTCGCTTTATTTTTATATGGATCATCAAAAAAAAAAAAAAGCTGTAATAATTAATGTAATCTTTTTTAGCAGGTATTTCTTAAAATCAGACCCTATTTTAGATTCCAGTATCCTTTTTTTTTCACGATATTGTATAATAGAAAGTTATAGCTTTTTAGTTTTCGTTTTTTGGTACAGATCTTATCATAATTTAGGTTCTGCGTAGCGTGATTTTGTTACATATACGTATGTTAGATAGTAGTGTCCTCTTAATGTGAGATAGATCAATAATGGAAAATGTGACTATAGCGGTATGTTATATATTGTTAAATAGTATTGTTTGAAACTTTAATATTTTAGAAAGGATCTAATAATGTATATATATTGTATTTATGTCAAAAAGTTGTTCTTGAAGTTAAATAAATTTTACTTTTACCTCTTCAGATGTATAAAAGTATAACTTGGAAAAGAAAAAGAAGTCTGTACGTAACCTAACGGGAAAAAAAACCTTAAAATGAGTTTGCTTTTCATCACGGATGTCATAATAAGTACTAGAATCTGGAATTTTAAGAATTTGAAATAGTACAATTTGATCCGGAATGTAAAAATCTGGAAAATAATTATTTAAATGTATTTTTTCTAGAAAACGCATTTTTGGAATTTATATGTCTAGTGCTATTAACCGGATACGTGCATAAAAAACAGCAATATATTTTAGGAGATCAATTTATTTATTCAGAACGCTGTACAAATAATAGAAACATATATTTTTAATTTTATTTCATGTAGAATTGTACAAAGACTCAATTTTTAAACTCAAATTTTAAAACATTAATTATTGTTTTTCGTTTATGTTTCTATAGTAAGTTTTTTTAAATGTATTTATTATTTCTTAAAATAGTATTTTTTTTCCAAATATCAAGTGATAGGAACCATACATAGATGACATATTCAAAACACAAAATTATAAAATGATTAAATCATTGGTAAAAAATAAAACATTAGGTTTTGTACTATATGGAATCAGTACTTTTTGAAAAAATTAATGGAAATATATTGTTTTGAATTAATTTTTGTTCAGCTGCGGGGCTGGCTCAAGGTATAGGCAAGGCGATCTAGGAGCCAGCCTAGAGTGACACTTTCGTAGGGGCGGCATTTTTTGTACTTATTTGAAGAGGTGAGTAATTACGTTTTTAAGAAAATTTAAGAAGGTTCTAGAAGAAAATTTATACGATAGAGTATACTATGCGATAGGGTATGCACAAATTCTAGAAAAGGTTATGGCTTTTTTATATTTTTGAAGCGGCAAAATGTAAGTTCTGACATTTACTAGAAATAAAAAATTTTGAGTTATATCATGATTATGTTACGTTTAATGTTAAAAAAAAAAATGCTTTATAAATGAATTATTGAAAAATATGAATTTTATATACTTTTATTTTTTTTAATAGGAATCCATATTTGTCTAAATTTTCCACATTTTGGAAATAGCGTGTCTTGGATGAATACTGCCATTGAATTAGGTGTTTTCTAAATTTGTAAATTCCAAAAATGACTGAAAATAAGTTTTTCAAATTTCAAATTTCCAGTCGATACGTGTTTTAAAGTAACAAACACATTTCTAATATAACGTATATGTGTTCCGGAATATTTACATTCCGGAAAATGTGTTTTCCAGATTTTCACATATACACCAGATTTGTACGCGGACGCCGTGTTAGAGGCACCTACATTTTGTACGCACAAAAGTTACTCGGGCGCGATAGAGGATTGACTAAATTTATTGGGTACATGTGGTCGGCGCGCGAGTATATACGATGGAAAACGAAGATAAAATATAGTCGCGGCGGCATTGCAGTGGTGTGGAGGTGAAAATCGCGCGTATATTATTACAACGTATGGTGCCTATCGCGTGTACGTACAAGACGAGGTGTCTGCGCAGACAGTTTTTATTTATTCCTTTATGTTTTCCTTACCATTTCTTCGTGTGGTTTTCTTTCACTCTCTGTGTGTCCCTTGGCACACATTGTGCATACACAGTCGTATGATATACAAATAAGATACAACGCGCGATCCAAGTGGACTTATACGTATATATATATATATATACACGTATGCAGTCAGGTAGGAGGAGCTGCCCGATGACTACTGCCATTGAATTAGGTGACTTCTAAATTTGTAAATTCCAAAAATGACCGAAAAAAAAGTTTTTCAAATTTTAAATTTCCAGTCGATACGCGTTTTAAAGTACATAACAAATACATTTCCAATAGTATAACGTTGTTACGGAAAATGTGTTTTCCAGATTTTCACATATATACCAGATTTGTACGCGGACACCGTATATTCCTTAACACTTCTTCGTGTGGTTTTCTTTCACTGTCTGTGTGTCCCTCCGCACACGTCGCGCGTATATACGCTCGTATAATATGCAAATAAGACACATAAGCGATCTAAATGGACTTATACGCATATATTTTACATTATATATATATATATATATATATATATATATGAATAAATACGTATGCAGTCGGGTAGTGGGAGTAAATCGACGAATACTGCCATTCAATTAGGTGTGACTTGTGAATTCGTAAATTCCAAAAATGACCGAAAATAAGTTTTCCAAATTTAAAATTTCCAGTCGATACGCGTTTAAAGTAACAAATACATTTCCAATATAACGTCGTTCCGGAACATTCCGGAAAATGTGTTTTCCAGATTTTCACATATATACCAAATTTGTACGCGGACACCGTATAGGTATTCCTTAACACTTCTTTGTGTGGTTTTCTTTCACTGTCTGTGTGTCCCTCGGCACACGTTGCGCGTATATACAAATAAGACACACACGCGATCCAAGTGGACTTGTACATGTATATATATAAATATATACGTATGCAGTCGGGTAGGGGGAGTAGCCCGACGACTTAATAACGATATCGAATTATCGCTTTTCCCAGCCTCCGCGCGCCACGGCCGACGGGCAGATTGACTCGACGCGCGCCGCAGCCGCCGTACGGGGAAGGAAGGGGATAATATATAATATGCATAACGCAAACACGTTTACGGTATACCTACGGCGGGTTAAAGCGCCTCCGGTTGTGTGGTTATGCGGAATTGGTATAATAATACATACGTAATTGTACATGGCGGTTGGTTACGGAAGGAAGTGTACATATAGTACCCATATATATATATATATATATATTATTATTCTGACTGTATGCTTTACGCTCATAGATGTTGGTCAGAAAAAGGGTGGGGACCGTGTCGAATTTTGAAAATTATCCGGTTGAATTTCTATGTTCTCGTACGTACCGATTAATCACACGGATCTTTCCGCTTCATTATAATTATAATGTATCGATACATATGTTAATATGTATTTATATATGGGCATAGGACGCGTGTAAAGACGTATAATAATACCCATAAATATCTAATAACGTTGTTTGTTTATCCGCGAAAACTACGAGTGCGCTTCGAAATTCGTTATTGAAATATATTATATTCGACAGAAATCACGGTCGGTATATATATTATATATTATCATGTCGGACATACAGATGATCTGCGTCCGAGAATGGTGAACTTTTCAAAAATTAAACGACTTTATAAACGTCGATATGATTTTGATTCTGAGCGAAGCGATCTCTCGCTATTGCAATGTTGTTCATTTTTTTCCCTCTATAAAAACATTTTCCACCATTAAATTGTATCCTGCAATCTCTTTGTGTTTAAAATTTCCAAATGTTATCATTTCGAAACTTAAAATTTATATATTCATAACAAAAATAAAATATAACTACATATAAGAAATATTGGGATTATTAGGATTCCTAATAATGTCGGATCTAAGGGTGACAAACCGGGGCACTTGCCTGGAGCGTCATTATGGAAAGGCACAAAATTTAAAATTATTTAAGCTTCTTGTCCCGCTTTTTAGCGAATTGTGTTGATTGGGCACTGATTAGGAAAATTCAAAATAAATCAAAAATAATAAAATATAATTTTAACGGTCATTTTAATAAAATTCCTAAAACAATTTTACCCGGCGTAAGAAAAAATGTTATGATCTGAGAGTATATTGATATAAGCTCTAAGTTAATGATCACACTAATTAAATGCTAAAATAATATACAGTTGTATAAATACTTTGACTTGCTTTAGGGATAGCCTTTAGAAAGGGGGTAATCTTCTTATCATCCTTACATACTTATATAATCTCAAAAGCTATCACTGATTTGCTTGTATAATAATTAATACTATCTATATATTCTTCGTATGAATTATAGTTTATGATTAGAATTGTTATACAAAGACACGATAATATAACTTAAAAACTCACGTATACCACGTTAAAATTTATTGCCTTTTTGTTATCTTGTTTTCAAACTACTCGTAGACTTTTGCTCTATGTGAGTATCAGTCGTGCAATGTATTATTAAAATAATTTGTTTATGGTTGACGAATGAAATATTGTATTTGATCTTTTGTTATTGTATTACAGACATTGGAAAACTTTTCTCGGATCCGTGTTAATTAAATATTATTAAAAAATTTTCTGGATATTTTAAATCAGATTTGTCATCAGATCTTTATATAGCTATATTCTAAATAATACGTATATATATTGATTTGACGAATTTTTCCGATTGCCGTTAGATAGGAAAAGTTAATGATAAAATTAATTGAATAAAAAGAAATTAATAAGAATATTTTTTTTACATGTACCTGTCATAGTTAAAACTAGGTACCCTACCTAAAAGTAAATCAAGTTAAATGTAGTAAAGTTAAAGTCAAAATTGATTTTAGTCAACTTAAATCAAAAAGTATTTTTTTTATTCATGAATTTCCATCGATGACGAATTTTGTTGTGTAATAATTTTCATTTTTCATTGTATTTTTTTATAATTTAGAAATGCAGGGGAAAAAACGTTAATTTTCTATAAAGCTTGACTCAAAGTTAAATATATTATTTTTAAATTTAGGTATTTCTAACGAACAAAAAATTAACTAATTAATAAATTAGATGATTTTTCAATAGATTATAACCAAATTACAATACCTACCTAGTTAAGTTAAAAAGTTAAGAATTACTTAACTTGAACTTGTTAAATATAATACCATCCTGGAATTTATAATTGCGTATTTGTACTTTATATTTATTCTTAATCAAACAATCATGTCATTTATAATTTAAGTTTATTATCATAACTATATGTATTGTAGTACACTATTGTTCATATATACTTATGTATTGGTGATAATATGCGATTGGTGAAAGTTCAAGTTTGCAAAACACAATCGCGATTGGCACAAGTAAGCCTTCTCTCGCATGGAGACGCAAAAAAAACCTTGCCCTAAAAAGGTATAGAGATCAGATAAATTTGCATCCATACGCCGCCGCAATATATTTTATAGCGCTGGACATGCTATACGGCTGACACGCCAATGACTACAAATTATTTGTTCTGTTTACACTTTTTTAATCGTCTTTGTCTTGAATCCCGCGATAAGGATATACTTGAGTGTACTTTTTTTTATAATAATATGTAACTGAGAAATTATCTATTCAAGCGAATATAATAATATAATTACAAACATTCGACAACTGGGTTATATATTTAAAAAAAAATCAATATTAGAATTTAAGTTTTAAAATTAAATGTTTTTTTTTAAATTGTATAGCTATATGATTACTTACTGCTAAATCATTGAAGCCCGATTCAGGAATTTTATTAAAAGAGCTTATTATAACTACCTATACCATATGATATTTAAAACTTATATATTTATTTTTTAATTTGGAAGTTTGATATTCAAATAATAATTTTATAACTGTTAGATTACCTGTAATTTTAAACTCGCACATAATTTTTATAAAAAAGGAAAATTTTTTGAACGCCAACTAATAGATAGGTCATTATGTCATAAAATAAAAAATTCAAGATCAATTCACTTTTTTTTTAACTATTTTAAAGATAATATATTGAGTTCGTAATAGCTTAGTTACTGCAGCCAAAGTTGAAGGAAATTGAATAATATTTATTATAAGTACCTAATTAAATAAATAATGTGGATACTGCGCATATTTAGTTTTCACATTAAATAAGGTTTAAATATTAATATATAGGTATAGGTACTACGTTAAAACCGATAAAATCGGGATTTCGATTTAGTGAAATTCGATGCGTTACATTTAATGTTGAAATTTTGACATTTTTATTTTGTTCAGATACATACTGCAGGATTGTATATAAAATATACGCCCATATTATATATATTACATTCTGGTATTTACCATTTCAGACAATTTCCATCGTAAAATGGAAATGGAAATCTAATCATATTTCGGGAACTTCGCAGTGACCATTCCAACGATGATTTGTTATGCGCTTATAGTATATACATCTACTTATATGTATTTCGTGATATGTTACGGGATACATAATATATAATATACGCTAGTATGAATATCCATTTTTTTCGGTTTCCTTCCTATATATCAATACTGGCCTTTGTTACGTGCGTGTGTAAAATATTGTTTTTTAGGTACCTAATCTAAAATGGACACGGCTTATGTCCTATATATATATATATATATATATATATAAGTACGTTTTTAAACAACACACCAAACACACGCGTGCGGGTCGGATCTCGGGCTGCTGGACGGACGAGGAGAGGACCGGAGCCATCCCGAAATCCGATGAAATCGCCAACGGGATGGGGGAGGGGGGGTTTGTAGGGGGGGACACACGATGTGGGAGGATGAAACCTGCAGCGAGAGCCCTTTACCCGTGAAAAACGACGTGCAGAGAGCTATATGACGGTGACGGGGACGAGAAGAATGACGAAGGGACGGTGGAGGCAATGAGGGTCGGTTATGGGAGTCCGCGGGATCGGGTAGATGATGGACGACGAGTCAGAAAATATTCGCTTGACTGATCATCGGGTCTCTCTCTCTCTCTCTCTCTCGGACACGCTGTGACGAGGGTTTTAAATTAGTTCATAGCCGAAGATCCAACTATATATATATATATATATAAAGCCCAGAACCTATAATATAATATACCGTCGACGGTAAACGGGCCAGTTTTCATTTCCTGTGCGCAGTGCCCGCACGGTCCATACACACCGTACCGGAAAAAGGGTTGGAAAAGGCGACGCAATCGTATACCGAGTCTGATATCCCTTCGTCCCGCCGCCGCCAAATTCCTGGCCTTCCGTCTCGTCCTTTCCCCCCCCCCCCCCGTGCTCCTGTAAAATTGTGACTGATGATCGTTCTGTCTCGTCGTCGTCATCGTCGTCTGAGCGCGTGCGTGTATATATACGTGACATTGTTCACGGCTAATGTCTTCCGACCCGAGACCCGTGGCCTCGGAGTCCATCAATCAGATGCACGGAGCTTCCATTCGCTCCATGTTTAAATGCACTACAATGTCCGAAAGTACTCGTGGATTTCGGAGGGGAAAAAAACGGCTTCGAAATCCATAAAATTATCGAACATTCGATTTCATAGACATATTATATTATACAGGAGGTTGCTGGCAAAGAAGTCACCGCCGAGGTCGCAAAATGTTTTGGTGTAAAATATAATCTCACCCCGTCAGTTCATCTGAAATCGTCCGTTCGCACAAAAATCAAAAAAAATGGTTAGGTTTGCGCCAAATATACCGGGACCTTTTTTTCTTATTATTATTATTATATACGAACTAAATGAAATGTATTTTTGTTAATCAGTTTTAAATTCTGATTTAAACATAAAATGAAAATAAAAACAGATAACTTTTATAAATAAGGGTAAGACTACATCGAATCTGTGGTATATTGTGTTTTGTCCTACAATAGTAGTCTACAATATATTCGTATAGTGTGCGTGTATCTGTATGTGTATTCACTGAGTACTCGCGAGTCTTAAAATTAGTTATGAATATAATATGGTATATACGAGTATATATAGTTCACACAAAATATGTAATTCAAATTTTACTAACTGTAATCCACTGTTTATTAAAGCGACATGCATAAAAGATCCCGTTTTTAAGTTAAGTAATTTTATATTAAAATCAGAATTTAAAACTGATGAACTAAAATATTATATTTAATTTAGTTTTTATATTTAGAAAAAATATATTCAGATATATTTGGCGCAAACGAGCGACGGAAATAAGCTAGGTAGGTATCCTTTTTCTTTGACCCAAACGGGTATTCCCATAATATTTTACCATCAATTCATCGACTAGACGATATGATGGTCATGTGATCCTATTTAATGTTACACTATTAACTAGGTAGGTAAATGTATGGGAAATAGCCGTCCATATCATATCATAACGATACGCCTGTAACCGAAATATCTTCTATAATATTCGTGAATTTCATCAAAAGTGTTATATTCTGCAGAAAATCCAATACTATAGCTGTATAGTTGTTACGTAAACTTCAATTAATATTACATTATGTCAATAAATAACGTATAATCGTATTATTATAAAGGCACCGCGTCTCGATCAGATGAATAAGTTAATTAATGTACCATGGTAGAACTAAAAGCCAGTTGATAATGAAATATTGAATGGCAATCATTTTTGTATAACGATACCAGCAGTGATCATTGATATTTTTTTTCTCGATTCTTTCCGAGTCATACCGACCGCATATATTTATGTATACATATTATATAAATTACATTTTATAATCGCTGTAATACATGTTGTGCGTTTGTCGTATAATAACGATTTTGATGAATCTTATAAGAAACATCTTGATAGTGAATCGAAGAATAATTAAGACGATTCGATTGATTCGAACGCCGATACGATTATAATATTGGCACACAGTCGTGATCACACGGACGTTGAAATATAAATGCCATAACTGTTCTCGGACAAACTTTTGTCGAATGTAATCGTGTAATTATCATGTTTTAATATCTTCGTATGCGTACACGACGGGCTTTATAATATTATGCGAATTGAGTGTAGATATAAAATTATAATGACCGCGAGAGAACACACCGTTTTTCTGCCACCAAAATCTATCTACCACTTCATAGTTTAGCTCCACTTGGTTGGTAGTCATGATCGCTTAATATAATATGGGGTTTTGATCAATGTGGATAGCGCCACGATTTTGATAGTATGCAAAAATTGATAGTATGTGACATATTATGATAGTATACTATATTTTTCCACTTTTGTTTTTCTACCATGAAATCATAGGTGAATACGGAGGAAAATTATTATTTGAGATAATTTTATTTGTTTGTAATCTGAGTAATTATTATTAAAAAGTGACTATTTAATTTATAAGAATACATGCATTTTTTTTTTCACAACTAATTTTTATTATTTTTAATTTTAATTCAGTATTTATGTATTTAAATATTAATTTAAATTATTTTATATATAATTATTTGTAACTTTTTTTTAGTAGATTTAAAGTTAAATTGTATTTACTATAGTGTGTCACTCCTGTACCCCCTGTATTATTTATTTCATAACGGGAATAATAACGGGGAAAAAAATATGCCACGCTATATCAATAATTACCGTTCTATTTATTGTCGCTCTGTCTATTGGTATGGATTTAAATCTTAGATCGTTTCTAATATTACGATTTGTTATAATAATAATATATGCTTCGGTGGATCTATTTTATCGTTTCGTGACATTTTTTTCTAATCATTCGTTATATAACATATTATAGTGCAGTAAAAAAGCTAATAATATTGTTGTGTGTGAAAAATGAGAATTATTGTCGTCGACTATAACAGCGAATTCACACCTTACAGTGTAAACATTATCTAACCCAGGTATATATATATATATATATATACCTATACGGCAGAAACTTGTGAATTGTGCCCACGCGAGTTTACATTTACATAATAGCATGTGAATTTATGCGTTTATCTAGATCGGTGGTAATGTACAAGAAACGCGACTATTATTGAAATAACGCGCGAATTGTATTTATATATAATATATACTTTATGTACGAGTATAAGGATCATTTCGATAAGTCGCGACGAGCCGATATGATGTATATATGTATATGCGAGATTTATGAACTGTTCGCATATCTCATATACCTACAGACCGAAGCAATATTCAAAACAATTTTTTTATATTTGCTTATGCTTACGAATTATTACAGAAAATTTATTATTACGAAATATACAGATACTTAGGATGGAATTGAAATAAATTATAATTACAAGGGTACTAAGAGTTAGCCCTCTCGTGATCGTGCGCTTTTAATAATCTAAAATCACATGTTAAAAAAAAATGCAACTGATACTGCAAATCGACTTATAAACCACCAACTCATTTTAAATATGTGTTCAATATTTAAAATTCTATTTTCTAATAGTCGGATATTCAATTTTCTCAAACATATCCTTAAAATAGAAAATGTTTGAACCTAAATACCCGTAAAACCTTTTTAACACCACGACGTGGTAACATATATCTATACTACACACAACCGACGGTGCTTCAATGAGTGCACGCCGTTTTTCCTACGGAATAAAAAAATAATGGGTAACCACATCCAAGATCTTAGCGACACTAACCGTTGTTCTCCATCCCACTTCATGTGGTCGACTGAAACAATAATAAGAACGGCTCTCTCTCTGTTATGAAAGAGCCGTCCCTTTATATTTTACATATTATATGTTATATTTTGGGTTAAATATAGTATGCAAAATTTTATTATGATACATTTTACACGTTATATTGAACATTTTTGTAACTTTTTTAGAAATTAATATTTTAAAATAAAAATCCATTTTAATGGACACAAATAATAAAACATATGGCAATAGTAATGTACAATGTAATACTATCATACATTGAATTTATATTTATAAAATTAATTAAAGATTCCCCCTTTTCGGAAATATATAGGGAAAAAAGTGTGTAGAATACATTTCCAAAAAAGTTTATACAATATTTTTTAAAATAAAAAGTAAAAGTATTCTAATATACGTAAGAATTTGAATTAATTTTAATAAAAATATTGTCTAAATAATAATATTTAGTCATTTAACACCTTATCTATAATGTAATTATACATAAAAATACTTTTTTTCAAACATAATTAATTAGGTACTATTCAATTATATTTATGCTTAATAAATTAATGTTAATGGTGTGTGTGTATGTGTAATATGGTACAGGTATATTGAGGTTAAACCTTTTAAATTCACATACGATTATATATAATAAAAATTATAATATTCGAAGAATTTTTCTGTTTGTATAATTGAAATGTACATATTCAATGTTAAATATTCAATATATGCCAATTTATGGTGTAAAATTATTTTCCCTGACTTGATTATATAACTTTGACATATAACTATTTTTGGTTATTTCCCGTAGATTTTTCAATTATATTTAAGAAAACTACTAGAAAAATTAAAAAATTACTTCCTGAGAATACAGTCTAAAACCAATTTGTCATAATCCATTTTCTATTCATCCTAAATCCTACTTAACTCCTTCTGTTCGAAAAGTTGTTTCCAAAAAAATTAACATTGTAAAATACTAAAATTTAAATATAATACACAAAAATTTTAAACCGAACCGTATAAGAAATACAATCAATAAGCATAGGAATTTTTAATTATTAACAAATGTTTTCAACTATTAAATATGTGCATTATCAATATATATATATATTATAGAAGACTATAGACAGTAACGAATATAATTTACATTTTAAAAGTAATAGTTAAGTAAGTTAAGTGTATTTTATGTTATAATTATTGGGTATTTTTTTTTTATTGTTATTTTTGTTTTTTTTTTCAATTTTGTTCGGGTTTTCTTTTGAATTTCGTTTGATTGTGGTGAAAATAATATTTCATTCCATGATCGTACAAATTGATCTATTCTAATCACCAATGTAATAATATGATTTCTTATTAATACTTCATTTATGTCAAATTTTGAATATGAAATAATTTTAAATTCAATAAATAGTGTAAAAACAATATTAAGTTTTAATGACCAACATTATTAATTTAAGTAATTTTTTATACATGAACTTTAAACTTAATTTAGTTAATTTTTTTTTTTTTATAAAAATTAAAAAATCACTATTAACTTAATATTTAAGCAATAGTTGAAAAAAAAAAGTAATTTGCAGATCAAGAACAGCACAATCGGCAGGACCTTTTGTTATCACGTGGTGCAATAAAGGTACTCGTATATAGACGGACTGAAACTGTAATAATATTTCAAGACTGCCGAATGTTTTCACAATATTTCGACCGTATAATTTAATAATTTTCGTCTTGCATATAACACATTTGTTTACGTGGTTTATGCGAAAATCATCATAATGTATGCTATACGTGATTCCTATGTTAATATTTGTGAAATATACGTACACATTATACATACCTACCTATAATAATAATATATGCTCGTATATCGATGTTGTCAAATAATTTTTTGTTTCTCTTTCTCAAGTGTAATAAAAAAAAAAAAAGACAAACACGGAGTTTTATAACCAAATATATAACGACGTGTACATTTAAATTGATTAAATTTTCGCGTTTCATTATAATATATTCTCTGTACGCATAAAGTAGGTTCGCGAAACAATTGAAGTAGTGTCCGAATATAGATACTATTATATATTATATTATTTTCGTGCATTACGTGATAGTATTCCCCATAATATCTGTGATTTGATAATATATATTGAAGGTGTGCAAACGTTTAAATTGATTACGCATGACTGCATGAGCAACGCGTTGTTAAAAATACTGCGTGTTTATTATGTGTTTCACGACGACATAATAATAATAATATATAGGTACGTATTAGGTATATATTTATCTGAACACTAAAATTTATCGTCTGTGGTAATAATTCAAAATCCGAATTTATAAATTCTATTTTTTTTTCTATTTATTACGTCATTATTATCGTCGGTATCAAGTTATCAAGGGAAAAAATATTGCAGCGTGTCCTGCATGGGATAAAATTGTACCTATATTTTAGCTGACACGTAGCCAGAATTTTTTAGACGAGGGGCCAAATTTTTTTGGCCCTCTTCAGTTGATAAGAAAAAAAATTAAATCCGGTTTGTAGGCTATGGAAGCAGTGTCGCTCGTGAAGTAGGATATTTGCAGATATTATGATGAATTTAGAAACCATTTCTTCTAATAAAAAAATGTACTTGTAAAATTTTTTTTGAAAAGTGAAAAATATATAACGTAATATACTGCAGATATTATAATAGTAAAATGCATATACCTACTGTGTGAAAATTTGAAATTTTTAGCTCCTATTTTTCAAAATAACTAGAAAATAACTCGTGTTTTTGTATAACTGGTTTAATTTTTGTTTATTACAAAAGTAGAAAATAACCTCTTAAATGTACCATCGTGATAACATTTATTACTGCTAAATGGCTAACGATTGGATTGTGCTAGGGTATAATAAATTGGGTTCTTGATGCACTTAAAAAATATTCTCGATTTGCATTTAATGAATGTGATTTATGGGATTAATCTTCTAAATAAAAAGTCTAAATAAATAAATACTTAAATTAATTTTACATTTGTTTTTAAAAAAATGCTCTTATGTTATTTTATGAAAAAAAATCGCAATATCCAAGATTTTTTCATATATCTCTTATCAACAACTTTCTAAAATCTTCCACATCATCTTTTAAAAATGAATTATCGATTTTGAAAATTTTTAAGTATATTTATATGATATTCTGATGGAAAAGAATGTGTCACTTTCTATGTATAGATAGGTACCTACTACCTAGTAGGACCAGTTAGAATTTACGCTGTATCTGACAGTGTGTGCAAACAATCCTGTCAAAACTGAAATAATAAGAAATAAATATAGGTAACTACAGAACCACTAGCTCCCTTATATCACTGAAAATAAAAAAAGTTATATATAGGTAATAAGTTTTAAATTTTACTATACATTATATTAAGGTTACATATAATATACAAAATATCTATAGGTAGGTAATGCAAAAGCTTAAAAAAATTGAGGGGTCCAACTACTGATTTTTCTAAGGAGGGCCTGGCTTAAACCCTTAAGGTTTAGAAAATCCCACTTGGATTTGTTAGGATATTACTTATAAATTTTGTCGCAATTTCTATAGTTTGAGTTGATCAGGTATTGAAGAATGTATTGTTTTCAAACATATATTATTTTATGCAACCAAAATCCATGTATAATACATATTTGTACATTTTTACTCGACCTTTTATTGGTAGGAAGTTATAGAAATACTAGAATTCATTAGTTATATGTTATTTGAAATATGTAGAAAAAATACATTAAGAAACATTAAAAGTCCCTCTAAATACTTTTCAAAATACTACGCCCAAGTATCTAAACGATAACAACAAGAATAAGCGGCCGCGATAATATAACGAGTATTTGTCCTTGTATTGAACTCTTTGTCGTATAATGTATACATACAGCATGTACATTGTACAACATTAATGATTTTTCAATGGTATGATTTTCTTGAATTTTTATTGAAATGTATCATATAAAATGTTTTAAAAATAATGCACGTGGCGTCGTCTTAATGCTAGATTCTCGACTTCTATGTATACCCGTCCTTTCTGGAATCTAGGATTATCTTATTTTTATCTCTATACTTGCGCGTTTTCTGTTTAAACAACTCTTTCATAAAAATTTGATCCCTTTTATACCTTTATCGTCGTCAGAAAATATCATTGCATACAATTTTTATTTAATTAAAATCTAATAAAGTATTAAATTAATAATACCTAAATTACTTTAATGTTTTTATTTCGATAAGTTTTTTATGTAGGCCGAATAATATTCTTTTAGATATTTTTAATTTAGTTGACCTTTGCGTATTATTACTTTAGTTGATACTTTATACGTTTGATTCCATACAGTACACACACACTGCAAGTACTTTAGTAAATATATTATAATTTGTCTTCATAAAATTTCGTATAAACTGTGAAACAAGAAATGTGTTTCCGATATTAACGCAAGCCTTTAAGAAAAAATGAATGATAAAAAAGCAAGTAAAATTTTATGCCGATACCTACTTTATATAATTTATGTCTGTAGACATGTTCAGTGTTTTCAGAGCTTTTTGATAGCAAATTAATTTTAGTTGGTACTTTAAAGAGGTTATTTTTCGATTTTCCTTGTAGTTTTATTCAGCATAAAGAAAAACAATCAAACATTTTTATACATTGAAAAATTATAATTCAAAAAAATTGAAATCATACCAAATATTTAATATAGTAAATACTAGTATAGTAAGTACTATATTACCATAGTAAATATGTAAAAAAATGTTTACCTATCTTTAAACAATTTTGAAATTTGATTTGTTTTATTTTGCCTGTAAAAATATTTGGGGTAGAATATAGGGGTTGAGAAGAATTTTTCGAGTAAAAATCTTTCTGGTAGGATATTTATTGAAGTTTGTATTTTAAAAAAGTTAATTTTCAATGTTGTCAATAGTTTTCTTAAATGTAAAGTATAATTATTGAAAATAACGATAAATTGTAAGAAATTAGAAAACAATACCACCTAAACGGAGCTTCGTGCAAAATAATTTTACCGAAAAAAATGATTTACCATTGTTTTTAAAGTCAATATGTCCACCAAATGTATTCTATACGACGAGCGAAGTGCGTGCACTCCCTATACTGACTGGATTTTCACACATTATTAATTTATTATGTATTCTGGATGATTAAATTATACAGATATTACCTACCTATAATAATATACATATTTTATAAAATACTGTACATTGATGTTTGATAAGATAAATTTATATTTTAAAAATGTTTAATTAATATAATTGAATTGGTTCATGCAAAAAAGGTCCTTAACGCCATTTTTGACAAAAATAAGTTAACACCGAATTTTCAGTTATTGGGCGTATTTTCAACGTTTTATGCAATAACGGACTTTATTCAGACATTCCTTGTACTAGAAAACTGCGTGTTGATTTTCCGTTTCATGCAAGAAGGGGTCTTATTCCCGGACTAAAGTCCGTTTTTGGACGAATTCCTCCTATTATTGTTTCTAAATTGCTATATCACTTGTCTTTTACTTCATGTCTTATCATTCTGTAGTATTATATTATACTATAGTGATTTTAGCCAAATAAAGAGACGTTTGGCCAAATTTGACAGAATTTTTCTATGCGACAATTAGTACAGATCATTTTACGCAACAATCCAAAAAACGTTCACAAACTCACGGTGATGACGTTTTAGATTTCAAGGGATGGCATATACGTTTTAAGAGAAATCCTGTATCTGTGGACACAAGCGGCAGGAAAGCGAAAAAATAAGATAAGGTATACTTTGGTATCAGCAGTTTTCATCACTTCGTTTACACCAGTAAGTCTCCTGAAGTATTAAGAGCCTACCCTTTTATTGAAGGATTAATTTTTCATACATTTAGCATGATAAAGAATATTGTGTTGGAATTCCCAAATAAAAAAGTCTACCTCACTGGGAAAGTCCCTATAAAGAAAGGCAAGATAGAATATGACGTAGTTAAGCTACAGCTGCACATTCCTGAAAAATGTATGCTTTTTTTATATCTCTCATCAATTGGCCTACAATTGCTGACGAAGAAAATTAAAATATAGAATAAATTCGTTAATTACGTTTTTCATGTCAATTATAACGATTTTGACAAAGATTTGAGCTTTTTTTATTTCACCTCTATACATTTATGCAAAAACAGTGGCGTAGCTATCATCGGGCAAATCAGGGCAGTGCCCTGGGGCCCCTAGAGCTCAGGGGCCCTCAGAGCTCTTGGTAAGTTTTAAAAA
The DNA here is from genome assembly GCA_025469235.1 of Pemphigus obesinymphae. Taxonomy (NCBI): domain Eukaryota; kingdom Metazoa; phylum Arthropoda; class Insecta; order Hemiptera; family Aphididae; genus Pemphigus; species Pemphigus obesinymphae. Next base: position 99,379 of record JAIPRL010001014.1, read on the forward strand.
TACATCCGTAAAATAATTGAAATAAAATTGAAAAAAAGGTTGGATATTTTTAATATGATAATTGTATATTAGAAATTTAATATGAATATTGTATAAATTATATAATATTGTAAAAAAAGTGTGTAGGCCAAGGTTATGATGGGGCAAGTGTAATGAGTGCTAGGTATAATAGCGTACAAAAGCATATTAAGGATATTCAACCAAACGCTGAGTATGTACATTGTGCCAGTCATAATTTAAATTTAGTAATAAACGACGCCGTTCGCGATTGTATGGAAATACGGCATTTTTTTTATCGATTATTTTTATTACAATATAATTATTATTTATTACTATAATAATATTATTTGTATTATTATTGCTGTATTCAATAATAAATTGTACCGGAATCTCTAACGGATAATTAATAATAAGTTAAAATTTAAAAATCTATTATTATATGTTTTTGTTGTGCGCAAACAAGTCGTCCTTTTTTATATGGTCAACGACATTTTTACCGTGTGCAAACGAACCGTCAATTTTCATGTACAAATTTTGTATGTGGGCACTGGGCAAACGAGTGCATCGCTTTCCAGTGTGTACCTATACGTTTCATAATAAACATTGTATTTACAACGATTCTTAGAATACTATAATACAATATTATATACAAAACAGAATAAAGATAACAACGATGAACAACAGCCTACCGCCCGTACTAACTATCGTGGTGGTTGGCCTATGAGTAGGGATGAGTGGGGTGGTATATCGCCGATGCGCGATCTCTGATTACGAAAACACACTAATTGTGACTAGACATCCCCCTTAATAATAATAATAATAATGAAATAAAATATATATAGTTAGTACATATATTATGGAAAAAAAAAAAAAAAACAATATATAAAAAGAAAATATGCCTAGAGTGTTAAAAAAATGTTTATGAAGAGGTACCTAACAATTAGTTTTAAATTATTTTTTTAATTTAACACTGAAACAGCATGACAAACGGCGTTTTTCAAAATAAATTTTATACCCATTTAATTATATTTTACATACAGCGTATTATTATAATACTTTAGTTATACATAAAAAAAAATACCATTCATGTTTTGAAATAAATATAAATTTTTAACATTTGAAATTAATGAATTATACAAATATAAGGTGTGTGATAAGAATACAAACATAACATACCTACAAATGGATTGTGAAAAAAATTAAATAACAGATTGAACAATCTTATAAAATATTATAGGTATACAAAATTATCTTTTATAAAAACTGAGGTACTCGGATTTGATATCTGAAACTAAATTTTGTATGTTTTCAAACAGTGCAATTATGGTACCATCATCACGTATTACTTTATCGAATCTAAAATAGTACCATAGTAAAACATTAAAATAGCGGAACCAAGTAAAATGATAAAATAATAAATTTCTAATAATAATTATTATTATATGTATCAATAAATACCCTATATAAACTAGATATCTTGACAACAATTTTGTATTAACGAGACTAGTAAAAATCTTTCCAGCATCTTTTCGAATTTCAAAATTTTCAGGGTCTATTGCCACAAGGGTCATGGACACGACAAAAGTTACTTGATCGTGGTGCAGCAACGATTCTATGATAGGTGTCTCAATAACTGTTTAACCTCCTATTTAGGTACATGTTTTAAACAATTTTATCGACTGAATTGTATATAAATAACATCAAACGACTAAATGGAAATAAATTATACAAAACTAATACATATTATACATACTTATCAACTTCACCGAAAGTTGAAAAATTAACGAATAAATTATTACACTCGTCATAAATGTATTCCGCCGTCGGAATTTTGTCGTCCGGAGTTGTACTGTTCGATTGGGGTTGTTCCTCGACGATTATTTCTTTGGCACCTAATATATTAATAGTGTATAATATAATAAATATACAATATTGTATTAAGTAAATTTTTATTTGATAAATATTATGAATACAAATATTTCATATTCATACTTTCCGAAGCCCAATATTTAGATTGCAAAAATTTTATATCATTCATCAACGATTTTAATGGCAGTTCATCCACTGCAGAAGGTAGTTGGTTTTGTAACGACCCCAGATTCGAGTACATTAGCCATATTATAAGTCTAGAAATTATTAAATTATTATTGTAATACAACTAAAAATATAGGCGAAATTTCGATTTTTATACTTTGGCCAACTATTTGGACACACCGATTTCAATAAGAAACACGCAGGCACAGTACTTGAACATGACGCAGTTTCTTTTAATAATTAATTTATTATTGATCTCGTGGTTTTCTCTAAAAGAATTCCTTGATTATAAAGTTCAGCGATAAACCGATAATTAACCATTTCATTAAAA